>NW_025553397.1:0-16844 GCF_020424385.1 Procambarus clarkii
ATATATATATATATATATATATATATATATATATATATATATATGTCGTACCTAGTAGCCAGAACGCACTTCTCAGCCTACTATGCAAGGCCCGATTTGCCTAATAAGCCAAGTTTTCATGAAATAATTGTTTTTCGACTACCTAACCTACCAAACCTAACCTAACCTAACTTTTTCGGCTACCTAACCGACCCTAATCTATAGAGATAGGTTAGGTTAGGTTAGTTAGGGTTGGTTAGGTTCGGTCATATATCTACGTTAATTTTAACTCCAATAAAAAAATTGATCTCATACATAATGAAATGGGTAGCTTTATCGTTTCATAAGAAAAAAATTAGAGAAAATATATTAATTCAGGAAAACTTGGCTTATTAGGCAAATCGGGCCTTGCATAGTAGGCTGAGAAGTGCATTCTGGCTACTAGGTACGACATATATATATATATATGTCGTACCTAGTAGCCAGAACGCAATTCTCAGCCTACTATGCAAGGCCCGATTTGCCTAATAAGCCAAGTTTTCATGAACTAATTGTTTTTCGACGACCTAACCTACCTAACCTAACCTAACCTAACTTTTTCGGCTACCTAACCTAACCTATAAAGATAGGTTAGGTTAGGTTAGGTAGTGTTGGTTAGGTTCGGTCATATATCTACGTTAATTTTACCTCCCATAAAAAAATTGACCTCATACATAATTAAATGGGTAGCTCTATCATTTCATAAGAAAAAGAATAGAGAAAATATATTAATTCAGGAAAACTTGGCTTATTAGGCAAATCGGGCTTTGCATAGTAGGTCGAGAAGTGCGTTCTGTCTACTAGGTACGACATATATATATATATATATATATATATATATATATATATATATATATATATATATATATATATATATATATATATATATATATATATATATATATATATATATATATATATATATATATATGTCGTACCTAGTAGGCAGATTGCACTTGTCAGCCTACTTTGCAAGGCCCAATTTGCCTAATAAGCCAAGTTTTCAGGAATTAATTGTTTTTCGACTACCTAACCTACCTAACCTAACTTTTTCGGCTACCTAACCTAACCTAACCTATAGAGATAGTTTAGGTTAGGTTAGGTAGGGTTGGTTAGGTTCGGTCATATATCTACGTTAATTTTAACTCCAATAAAAAAATTGACCTCATACATAATGAAATGGGTAGCTTTATCATTTCATAAGAAAAAAATTAGAGAAAATATATTAATTCAGGAAAACTTAGCTTATTAGACAAATCAGGCCTTGCATAGTAGGCCGAGAAGTGCGTTCTGGCTACTAGGTACGACATATATATATATATATATATATATATATATATATATATATATATATATATATATATATATATATATATATATAAATCCAGGAGGACCAAGCAACGCTCCCAGTTAGACTCGGGGGGATAGGTATTCCCAAGGCGGCACAGTTAACATTGGCATTGAGCCTCGTTGGACGTAGAATCGCTGTTTACCAACGTACATGTGGACGAGACAATCGGGATGATAGCCGACAGAGTGTATCGTGATCCAGCCTGTACTCCTCTTGACATACCAGAAAATATTCTGAGGAAACTACTCCAAGCTTGTACTAAAGAGGCACCCTTCTTGAGCCCGGATGGGCACATGTATAAGCAAGTAGATGGGGTCGCCATGGGTTCTCCCCTAGGTGTCCTGTTTGCAAACTTCTACATGGGTACCATCGAGCAAAAAGTCTTAGTCGACATGAACTTGAAACCGGCCATATACTGCAGGTATGTTGACGACATTTTTACATAGGTACCTGATGTCAGACATCTGCTGGAGCTGAAGGAGGCATTTGAGCAGAGTTCCGTGCTGCGTTTCACTTGCGAGATGGAAAAGGATGGGAAGCTGCCCTTTTTAGATGTAACAGTCATGGAAAAGAGCGGAGGTTTCCACACTGCAGTCTACACTAAGGAAACGAACATAGGAATGTGCCTAAATGCCAACAGCGACTGCCCAGACAGGTACAAGAGGAGTGTTGTTAACGCATATGTCGACCGTGCTCTCAGCCACAGCTCAGAATGGAAGCAAGTCGACGAAGAACTCTGTAGGGTAAGGCAGGTCCTAGTCAACAACGGCTTCTCCAATGGTTTCGTCGAAGACATCATAAGAAGGAAAGTGAAACGCCATGCAATCTCTGAAGAGACAACTAACACAACACCTATACCCCCTATTAGACTATTTTACAGGAACTTCTTTTCCACAGCTCATAAAACGGAGGAAAGGGTCCTGAAAGATATTGTTAATAGAAACGTTATCCCTACAGACAAAAATCAGAGGATACAACTGACGATTTACTATAAAACCAGAAAAACGGCCAGCCTACTCATGAGAAATTCTCCAGACACAAAACAGAACGCTTTAAAAGAGACTAACGTCGTCTATGCCTTCAAATGCCCTCCTGGGGACTGTAAGCTCCAAAAAACCCAGTATATAGGCAAGACAACAACATCTCTTTCTAGGCGTTTAACGATGCATAAGCAACAGGGCTCCATTAAGGAACATATAATCTCTTCCCACAACCAAACCATCGCCAGAGAAATCCTAGTAAACAACACAGAAATCATCGATAGATACAGCGATAGCAGGCGGCTTGACGTTTGCGAGGCACTACACATCAAGAAGTCAACACCAGCAATCAACAGCCAATTAATGCACAACTATATTCTAGCCACCTCAAGACTCCGCTCCAATATAGAAGCATCAAGAAATATGGACCAATAGGCTTTCTACAAACACTTCTATTCAATACCCATTGTTTCGTGTTCTGTCTTGTGTTGATGAAATTAATACCCTATTAATGCCACCTCTTGTCTGGTCTTGTGTTGATGAAATTAATACCCTATTAATGCCACCTCTTGTTCTGTCTTGTGTTGATGAAATTAATACCCTATTAATGCCACCTCACCCCATCCACCTCACTCAAATGTTGATATAAAATCGGAGATGCGTAAGTTCTATTCAGTTGTGTATTTGTAAACTAAAGTCTTTGAAAATGTAATAAGTTTTACGAAACGCGCTCGTGTCGCGTCAGACTAGAAATAAAAATGAATTTTGGAGAATTGATTTTTGATTTACCTCCAACAGTGAAAAGAAATGTACGAAAGATTGAGAAAATTCGTGTTAGAATTATTAATCTTACTTTTTTGGTCATATTTAATAATATATGTCTACAGGAAAGACTGCTACCAAAATATACTAAATATATATATATATATATATATATATATATATATATATATATATATATATATATATATATATATATATATATATATATATATATATATATATATATATATATATATATATATATATATATATATATATATATATATATATATATATATATATATGTCGTACCTAATAGCCAGAACGCACTTCTCAGCCTACTATTCAAGGCCCGATTTGCCTAATAAGCCAAGTTTTCATGAATTAATGTTTTTTCGTCTACCTAACCTACCTAACCTAACCTAACCTAGCTTTTTTGGCTACCTAACCTAACCTTACCTATAAATATAGGTTAGGTTAGGTTAGGTAGGGTTGGTTAGGTTCGGTCATATATCTACGTTAATTTTAACTCCAATAACAAAAAATTGACCTCATACATAGAGAAAAGGGTTGCTTTATCATTTCATAAGAAAAAAATTATAGTAAATATATTAATTCAGGAAAACTTGGCTTATTAGGCAAATCGGGCCTTGAATAGTAGGCTGAGAAGTGAGTTCTGGCTACTAGGTACGACATATATATATATGTCGTACCTAGTAGCCAGAATGCACTTTTCAGCCTACTATACAAGGCCCGATTTGCCTAATAAGCCAAGTTTTCCTGAATTAATATATTTTCTCTAATTTTTTTCTTATGAAATGATAAGCTACCCATTTCATTACGTATGAGGTCAATTTTTTTAATTCGAGTTAAAATTAACATAGATATATGACCGAACCCAACCAACCCTACCTAACCTAACCTAACCTATCTTAATAGGTTAGGTTAGGTTAAGTAGCCGAAAAAGTTAGGTTAGGCTAGGTTAGGTAGGTTAGGTAGTCGAAAAATAATTAATTCATGAAAACTTGGCTTATTAGGCAAATCGGGTCATGAATAGTAGGCCAAAAGTGCGTTCTGGCTACTAGGTACGACATATATATATATATATATATATATATATATATATATATATATATGTCGTACCTAGTAGCCAGAACGCACTTCTCAGCCTACTATTCAAGGCCCGATTTGCCTAATATATATATATATATATATATATATATATATATATATATATATATATATATATATATATATATATATATATATATATATATATATATATATGTCGTACCTAGTAGCCAGAACGCACTTCTCAGCCTACTATGCAAGGCCCGATTTGCCTAATAAGCCAAGTTTTCATGAATTAATTGTTTTTCGACTACCTAACCTACCTAACCTAACCTAACCTAACTTTTTCGGCTACCTAACCAAACCTAATCTATAAAGATAGGTTAGGTTAGGTTAGGTAGGGTTGGTTAGGTTCGGTCATATATCTACGTTAATTTTAACTCCAATAAAAAAAATTGACCTCATACATAATGAAATGGGGAGCTTTATCATTTTATAAGAAAAAAATTAGAAAAAATATATTAATTCAGGAAAACTTGGCTTATTAGGCAAATCGGGACTTGAATAGTAGGCCAAAAAGTGAGTTCTGGCTACTAGGTACGACATATATATATATATATATATATATATATATATATATATATATATATATATATATATATATATATATATATATATATATATATATATATATATATATGTCGTACCTAGTAGCCAGAACGCACTTCTCAGCCTACTATGCAAGGCCCGATTTGCCTAATAAGCCAAGTTTTCATGACTTAATTGTTTTCGACTACCTAACCTACCTAACCTAACCTAACCTAACCTATAAAGATAGGTTAGGTTAGGTTAGGTAGGGTGGTTAGGTTCGGTCATATATCTACGTTAATTTTAACTCCAATAAAAAAAAATGACCTCATACATAATGAAATGGGTAGCTTTATCATTTCATAAGAAAAAATTAGAGAAAATATATTAATTCAGGAAAACTTGGCTTATTAGGCAAATCGGGCCTTACATAGTAGGCTGAGAAGTGCGTTCTGGCTACTAGGTACGACATAGATATACATATATATATATACATATATATATATATATATATATATATATATATATATATATATATATATATATATATATATATATATATATATATATATATATATATATATATAACTGAAAACTCACACCCCAGAAGTGACTCGAACCCATACTGCCAGGAGCAACGCAACTGGTATGTACAGGGACGCCTTAATCCGCTTGACCATCACGACCGGACAAAAGGAAGTGATAGCCGAAGCTATTTGAACCACTTCCCCGTCGGCACTTGGATGGTAATCTTGGGCATAGCATTTTATCAAATCACCTCTTTCTTTGGGGCACACGTGAGGAACACAAATGCAAACAAGCCTAAATGGTCCCCAGGACTATATACAACTGAAAACTCACACCCCAGAAGTGACTCGAGCCCATACTGCCAGGAGCAACGCAACTGGTATGTACAGGGACACCTTAATCCACTTGACCATCACAGTTGCGTTGCTCCTGACAGTATGGGTTCGAGTCACTTCTGGGGTGTGAGTTTTCAGTTGTATATAGTCCTGGGGACCATTCAGGCTTGTTTGCATTTGTGTTCCTCACGTGTGCCCCAAAGAGTGAGGTGATTTGATAAAATGCTATGCCCAAGATTACCATCCGAGTGCCATGGGGAAGTGGTTCAAATAGCTTCGGCTATAACTTCCTTTTGTCCGGTCGTGATGGTCAAGCGGATTAAGGCGTCCCTGTACATACCAGTTGCGTTGCTCCTGGCAGTATGGGTTCGAGTCACTTCTGGGGTGTGAGTTTTCAGTTGTATATAGTCCTGGGGACCATTCAGGCTTGTTTGCATATATATATATATATATATATATATATATATATATATATATATATATATATATATATATATATATATATATATATGTGTATATCACGAAAAATAAACACATGATTAAAAATGTGACAACGTCAGACCACGGAGGAAAAATGAAACAGGAAATTTCCTTAAGTACTTTCGTATATTAAATACATCTTCAGAAGGTGAAGATGTATTTAATATACGACCTTCTGAAGATGTATTTAATATACGAAAGTACTTAAGGAAATTTCCTGTTTCATTTTTCCTCCGTGGTCTGACATTGTCATATATATATATATATATATATATATATATATATATTATATTATATATATATATATATATGTCGTACCTAATAGCCAGAATGCACTTCTCAGCCTACTATGCAAGGCCCGATTTGCCTAATAAGCCAAGTTTTCCTGAATTAATATATTTGCTCTAATTTTTTTCTTATGAAATGATAAAGCTACCCATTTCATTATGTATGAGGTTAGTTTTTTTTTATTAGAGTTAAAATTAATGTAGATATATGACCGAACCTAACCATCCCTACCTAACCTTACCTAACCTATTTTTATAGGTTAGGTTCGGTTAGGTAGCAGAAAAAGTTAGGTTAGGTCAGGTTAGGTAGGTTAGGTAGTCGAAAAACAAATAATTCATGAAAACTTGGCTTATTAGGCAAATCGGGCCCTGCATAATAGGCCGAGAAGTGCGTTCTGGCTACTAGGTACGACATATATATATATATATATATATATATATATATATATATATATATATATATATATATATATATATATATATATATATATATATATATATATATATATATATATATATATATATATATATGTCGTACCTAGTAGCCAGAACTCACTTTTTGGCCTACTATTCAAGGCCCGATTTGCCTAATAAGTCAAGTTTTCCTGAATTAATATATTTTTTCTAATTTTTTTCCTTTGAAATGATAAAGCTACCCATTTCATTATGTATGAGGTCAATTTTTTTTTATTGGAGTTAAAATTAACGTAGATATATGACCGAACCTAACCAACCCTACCTAACCTAACCTAACCTATCTTTATAGGTTAGGTTTGGTTAGGTAGCCGAAAAAGTTAGGTTAGGTTAGGTTAGGTAGGTTAGGTAGTCGAAAAACAATTAATTCATGAAAACTTGGCTTATTAGGCAAATCGGGCCTTGCATAGTAGGCTGAGAAGTGAGTTCTGGCTACTAGGTACGACATATATATATATATATATATATATATATATATATATGTCGTACCTAGTAGCCAGAACGCACTTCTCAGCCTACTATGCAAGGCCCGATTTGCCTAATAGGCCAAGTTTTCCTGAATTAATATATTTTCTCTAATTTTTTCTTATGAAATGATAAAGCTACCCATTTCATTGTGTATGAGGTCAATATTTTTTTATTTGAGTTAAAATTAACGTAGATATATGACCGAACCTAACCATCCCTACCTAACCTAACCTAACCTATCTTTATAGGTTACGTTAGGTTAGGTAGCGGAAAAAGTTAAGTTAGGTTAGGTTAGGTAGGTTAGGTAGTCGAAAACAATTAATTCATGAAAACTTGGCTTATTAGGCAAATCGGGCCTTGCATAGTAGGCTGAGAAGTGAGTTCTGGCTACTAGGTACGACATATATATATATATATATATATATATATATATATATATATATATATATATATATATATATATATATATATATTATATATATATATATATATATGTCGTATCTAGTAGCCAGAACGCACTTCTCAGCCTACTATGCAAGGCCCGATTTGCCTAATAAGCCAAGTTTTCATGAATTAATTGTTTTTCGACTACCTAACCTACCTAACCTAACCTAACCTAACTTTTTCGGCTACCTAACCAAACCTAATCTATAAAGATAGGTTAGGTTAGGTTAGGTAGGTTGGTTAGGTTCGGTCATATATCTACGTTAATTTTAACTCCAATAAAAAAAATTGACCTCATACATAATGAAATGGGAGCTTTATCATTTATAAGAAAAAAAATTAGAAAAAATATATTAATTCAGGAAAACTTGGCTTATTAGGCAAATCGGGACTTGAATAGTAGGCCAAAAAGTGAGTTCTGGCTACTAGGTACGAGATATATATATATATATATATATATATATATATATATATATATATATATATATATATATATATATATATATATATATATATATATATATATGTCGTACCTAGTAGCCAGAACGCACTTCTCAGCCTACTATGCAAGGCCCGATTTGCCTAATAAGCCAAGTTTTCATGACTTAATTGTTTTTCGACTACCTAACCTACCTAACCTAACCTAACCTAACCTATAAAGATAGGTTAGGTTAGGTTAGGTAGGGTGGTTAGGTTCGGTCATATATCTACGTTAATTTTAACTCCAATAAAAAAAATGACCTCATACATAATGAAATGGGTAGCTTTATCATTTCATAAGAAAAAAAATTAGAGAAAATATATTAATTCAGGAAAACTTGGCTTATTAGGCAAATCGGGCCTTACATAGTAGGCTGAGAAGTGCGTTCTGGCTACTAGGTACGACATAGATATACATATATATATATATACATATATATATATATATATATATATATATATATATATATATATATATATATATATATATATATATATATATATATATAACTGAAAACTCACACCCCAGAAGTGACTCGAACCCATACTGCCAGGAGCAACGCAACTGGTATGTACAGGGACGCCTTAATCCGCTTGACCATCACGACCGGACAAAAGGAAGTGATAGCCGAAGCTATTTGAACCACTTCCCCGTCGGCACTTGGATGGTAATCTTGGGCATAGCATTTTATCAAATCACCTCTTTCTTTGGGGCACACGTGAGGAACACAAATGCAAACAAGCCTAAATGGTCCCCAGGACTATATACAACTGAAAACTCACACCCCAGAAGTGACTCGAGCCCATACTGCCAGGAGCAACGCAACTGGTATGTACAGGGACACCTTAATCCACTTGACCATCACAGTTGCGTTGCTCCTGGCAGTATGGGTTCGAGTCACTTCTGGGGTGTGTGTTTTCAGTTGTATATCGTCCTGGGGACCATTCAGGCTTGTTTGCATTTGTGTTCCTCCCGTGTGCCCCAAAGAGTGAGGTGATTTGATAAAATGCTATGCCCAAGATTACCATCCGAGTGCCATGGGGAAGTGGTTCAAATAGCTTCGGCTATAACTTCCTTTTGTCCGGTCGTGATGGTCAAGCGGATTAAGGCGTCCCTGTACATACCAGTTGCGTTGCTCCTGGCAGTATGGGTTCGAGTCAATTCTGGGGTGTGAGTTTTCAGTTGTATATAGTCCTGGGGACCATTCAGGCTTGATTGCATATATATATATATATATATATATATATATATATATATATATATATATATATATATATATATATATATATATATATATATATATATGTGTATATCACGAAAATAAACACATGATTAAAAATGTGACAACGTCAGACCACGGAGGAAAAATGAAACAGGAAATTTCCTTAAGTACTTTCGTATATTAAATACATCTTCAGAAGGTGAAGATGTATTTAATATACGACCTTCTGAAGATGTATTTAATATACGAAAGTACTTAAGGAAATTTCCTGTTTCATTTTTCCTCCGTGGTCTGACATTGTCATATATATATATATATATATATATATATATATATATATATATATATATATATATATATATATATATATATATATATATATATATATATATATATATATATATATATATATATATATATATATATATATATATATATGACATATATATATATGTGACAACGTCAGACCACGGAGGAAAAATGAAACAGGAAATTTCCTTAAGTACTTTCGTATATTAAATACATCTTCAGAAGGTGAAGATGTATTTAATATACGACCTTCTGAAGATGTATTTAATATACGAAAGTACTTATGGAAATTTCCTGTTTCATTTTTCCTCCGTGGTCTGACATTGTCATATATATATATATATATATATATATATATATATATATATATATATATATATATATATATATATATATATATATATATATATATATATATATATATATATATATATAATATATATATATATATATATATATATATATATATATATATATATATATATATATATATATATATATATATATATATATATATATATATATATATATATATATATAATATATATATATATATATATATATATATATATTATATATATATATATATATATATATATATATATATATATATATATATATATATATATATATATATATATTCTGACCTATTTCCTAAGACTGACTTATTTCCCAAGGTGTGCTCCCTCCTTCGACAGCCCAAAATTAACAGAATATGACACACTCCTAAGGTCAATAACCGTGAAAGTGTTAAACCTCTCCCTGCAAGATGACCAATGGGACCAAGCAACGCTCCCAGTTAGACTCGGGGGGGATAGGTATTCGCAAGGTGACACAGTTAGCATTGCCGGCATTCTTATCCTCGACCAGTGCAACAGGTGAATTAGTTAAGTAAATACTACCGGAATACCTAAGAGACTCCATTGGGATTCATGATCCTAAATTCGCGGAAGGAGCCGGTCAGTGGGACACTCTTGTCAACTCTCATCCTTGACCGACTTTTCCAAATGACTGTAAACAGTCCAAATGGGATAGCCCCATAGTGGAGAACATCGCCACATTATTGCTGGAAGCAGCTTTCAGGAAGGACAAAGTGCATCTTCTAGCTGTGCAAGCGCCCCATGCCGGGGCCTTCCTGTTGGCAGTTCCTAATTCCGCCTTGGGCACCCGCCTGGACCATCGGACCCTAAGTATTGGTGTTGCTCTGCGCCTTGCCGCCCCTATCTCCACCGAGCACCGGTGTATTTGCGGCCATGCACGGGCAGACCAATACGGCAGCCATGGTCTCATCTGTCGTAAGACACAGGGAAAGATTGCCAGACATGAAGCAGTCAATGACATCATCAAGAGAAGTTTGGCTTCAGCTGGGTGCCCAGCATAAAGGGAACCTCAGTTGTGCAGGCCTGACAACAGCCAAAAACGCCCAGATGGAGTGACCCTGCAGCCGTGGAAGGAAGGTACTCAGGTCGTGTGGGTCGAGTGTGAAAAATTCACTCGCCAATGTCCAAAGTTAATTTTCACACTTTATTGATTGTCTGAGGCCTAGAAGCATTTTGCAAGACGCTTCCTACTTTTTCAAAGACAATTTTACATACTCTATTCACGCTTATATTCGTTTTTGGGTGAGGTAATAGTACACAAATGTTTTGGGTGAGATGATGGGACACAAATCAATGAACAGAGGCAATTTTACATACTCTGTTATTTTTTGGGTGAGGTAATAAAACACTAATTAATGGGTACATTACGTATTTTATCTTCTTGAGTCTGTGTTTGATCGGGGTCTTGAAGTGCTTCAAGACCCCGTCTCAATTATAGATAAAGATAGACTATTCAATATCAATATTTGTCAACTTCTTTTGCAAAATCTATGTAATTGCATATGCAAACAACATTTGCATTTTACTTTTCGTTTAATACCTATATTATTTTGTTGCATTAATCTTATAGTTGCATAAGATAAGGCAGCGATTGTATAGCTCATTGATTTCAATATAAAACATAAGTTGGTTTCTGAGCATCCTATCAAACACCTTAGTGATCAATGATGTTAGTGTGACTAGTGAATTAATAGGAATGTTTTAGGCTCAGCAGGATACCACCTGTCTCTAGACTTTCCCTCTATAATATAGTAAGTGTCTATGGAAATATGAAGATCGCTTTTAAAAATAAATTCAGAAATATACCCTTTAGCCGAATGCTCGGACATACTGTGTATTTCGTTTTGGATGGTTGAAGAGATTTTCTAAATACCCGACATCTGCCATTCTGTTTAAGCTGAATTTACGAAGAAGTTATCAGTTTTCTACTTTTACTGAATTCATTTCATTGCTAACAACAGCAATAATATCGTAGTAAGTGGACACATGAAAAACTGAGAACTACGATTATATTATTGCTAAAAATATATGTAATTAGTTGACAAGCTAACAATAGCTCAATCACATGCTGCTTCTTGTGAAATAGTGAATAACAGTATTATGCACGGACTCCCCACAGGCAAGAAAACTGGTCACGTTTGATCACTAAACACATGAAGATGACTGGGATTGGACACCTAACTAAAAACCATTTGTGGATTATGTACCAGGGATATCAATATGGTAAGCCATAAGATGAGCAGTGAAAAGGAAGATCTCGTACACTAGAGTATTAAGTCGCCTGCTACTTTATTTTCTAATTACAAAACTCATCTCGCCATCGTTGCTTCTATGACTTCCAGATGAGCTTTGATCTTGGCATAAAGCAGAGCTGCCAACTGGCCCGTGCAGGAGTTAGCAGCCTATACACCGAGAAAGCACTGCTACGTCTGGGTTTCAAAGTGCGCGCCGCACTTGACTTCCAGACTCTGGAGGAGAATCTGCTCGACCTCTCCCGCATGTACTACAAGAAGTTCAAAGTCATGACAAATTCTCTTTCATCGAGAAAATCAACATTATAACAACCAATCTACAGACAATAAAAAATCATTATTAATCTACCTTATTATTCCCATATTAACTAATTCTTCCCTAATGAAGAGAGCATTGCTGTGTATGGAGGCTGACTCCATACACAGTTTCAAGTGTAGATATGATAGAGCCCATTAGGCTCAGGAATCTGTACACCTGTTGCTTGACGGTTGAGAGGCGGGACCAAAGAGCCAGAGCTCAACCCCCGCAAACACAACTAGGTGAGTACACACAAACACAGCCTAGCTGGACCTACGATTTGCTTGCTGAGTGATGTGTTGTGAAGCGGATTGTAGCATACATAGTGATTGATCCCCCGAAGTGTGTGCACCATTTAGGATCGTA
Source organism: Procambarus clarkii (assembly GCF_020424385.1). Lineage (NCBI taxonomy): Eukaryota > Metazoa > Arthropoda > Malacostraca > Decapoda > Cambaridae > Procambarus > Procambarus clarkii. The sequence continues at coordinate 13,095 of NW_025553397.1, forward strand.
TACTAAGTGCACATAGTGGCTGACGACCAGTGAGGAAGATAGGAACGAATGTTACCAGGAGCACGTGGAGACAACAGTAGCGCATGGAGACAACATTGATACCAGAGAGAGGAGAGGACAGGCAACCAACCCCGTCATAAGGACATCTCTTCAAACTCACCTAGGCGTGCTTGCTCGGGGCGAGCTGACGGTAGGTACCCCTCTCTAGGTCATCAACAAGGTGTACAGAGTGACTTAGAATACCTATTTTACAGCAGGACTCAATATCTCAAATATACAACTCCGCGGCTCACTTGGGTGGGACTTGACACATGCTACCCTGGTGACCGCTCACCCATACCCCCCGCCACACCTTCCCATGTCTTACACTGTCCCAAGACACCCCCCTACCCCTCCCCCTATACACAAACACCCCCCGCACTCAACACACATACACACACACACGCACACACGCGTACACGCACACGCACACGCACACACACACACACACACACACACACACACACACACACACACACACACACACACACACACACACACACACACACACACACACATAAGGGAAACTATGAGGGGATGAATAAATTCCTATGGGATATACATTGGGACACAGAACTCGGAACCAAGTCCGTACAAGACATGATGGACTATGTCACCCAAAAATGTCAGGAGGCTGTAAGCAGGTTTGTCCCAGCCCAACAGGAAAAAACAGAGAAGCAAAGGAAGAATCCGTGGTTTAATAGGGAATGTATGAAAGCAAAGGTGCTGAACAAAAAGGTATGGAGGAACTTCCGTAATAACAGAACACCAGAAAGTAGAGGGAGATACCAGAGAACCAGGAACGAGTATGTTAGTGTGAGAAGAGCAGCTGAGAAAAGGTATGAAAATGATATAGCTAATAAAGCCAAGACCGAACCAAAGCTACTACACAGTGTTATGATCTCAGCCTGCAGGAGAAACGAGTCTCCCTCCTTGAGAGTTATTCAGCAAGCCTGACCTAACCAGAAGGTTTAGGAAATATAGACGCGATAACACAGATGTAAAATAGTTTGTTGGATTCAATGAACAGTTTAAGATTATGGGCAGTGCATAATGAAACAGATAAATGACTAGCTAGGAGATGTGGACATTTTGCTGGAGGCGTGAGGCTCGCTTCTGGAGGGCTTTGACCTCACTTGAGGCCAGACATCGCAGGGGGAAAGCCACGCTCCGTCGAGCTCCCGTCAGAACGGAACCCCTAGTGATATATCTCGAAGAGAAGAAAAGTGTGCAGACGTGCCAGCTGTGGAAGTGTGGTCTCAAGTCCTGGGCGACGAGGAGTGTTTATTAAACCGCCCAGAGGCATTATTGTGGGCTGTGGAAGCGCCCTGACCAGGCTCTGCCAGAGGGAGGAGCGCCCTCGACGAGACAATCTGTGGTAAGCACGATATAAGCCAGTTCATAGTGATTGCTTGTAGTTGGTCGTGTGCACAGCGACAGTAGCAATGTGTATTTATAAGTTAGACATGTTTTGGTAAGGCAGGAGGCCTGAAATAAGAGAGTGGAGAAGGAGGAACACGGAGCGACATCCGTCTCCTCTGAGCGCTGGCAGGCAACTGAGGGAGCCCGGCTCCTGACGGCGGCCCATCCCAGAGTGAGTGAGGCCCGCCAGGCGAGGTGGAGCATGGACCCAGCCAACGGGGGAGTCCACTCTCACAGTATGTAGAGGACAGATAGAGGTTGGAGGCAAATATATTGTGTGATTATTTTTGTTTATGTGTTATAGGGGAAACAATTTTATTGGAGTGTCAATGAGTTGCAGGTTTGTCTTTGGGGAAGAAGTTGCTGAGAACTTCGAACTCAACACAGAGGGAGTAGTTGATGAGACTCCAAGGTGGTGGAGCAGAGGACCTCGAGCTGTGAGGAGAAGCAGTGAAGAGGAGTGTCACATGCTTCTGTAGAGGTGGTGAAGCACCATAGTTGCTCGAGGGAACTTCATGGTGTAGCAACCAAGAGAGCTGTGGAGGACCCTAGCAGAAGGGTGAAGCACCGTAGTGGCTCAAGAAAAACTTCATGGTAGCAGCCTGGAGGAGCTGCAGAGGATCCTGGTAGTTAAGCCCGGAAGAACCTGAAGATATCAGGGTAGTGAACTTCCAGAGGTGGAAGGGAAGTTCTGGTGGATTACTTGTAGGGAGTTGATAGTGTTTGGTTGTCATTAGCGTGCAAGTCACAGTGAGAGGTGAGTGATTGTTTGCAGTCTTATGTCAAGGAGTGTTTTATACTGAAGTTTAGAGTTACAATCGTAGGCAGGATTACCTACAGATGTATGTGTTCTAGGACTGATAGGGTGATCGATTGATCATCGTTATGTATTAAGGAACATTTATACTGATATATGTTATTGCATTCATATGCTGATTTTCCTTGTACACGTTTATAGATACATATATATATTCTCTTGCTGATAGTGCAACAGTGTATGTAGACTTGATCTACTTGAGGAGGTTGATAGTATCAGGTGGTGAATCAGAAGATAGGATACCACTTGGTAAACTGATAATAGAGTTCTGATGGTGTTGGAGAGCAACCTGATTGTAATAGTATAGAGTATAAGATTCATTATTATTATATGTGTATATGTATTGTGTATGTGCTCTGTCCAGTTAATGTATTCAAATTTGCTGGTATTTGGCCTTGTCCTAGTGAGGCTTCCCATGAAATAGTACAGAAGGAGAGAGAGAGAGAGAAAGAACCAAGAACCACTGCTGTGGACAGGGTAGAAGGTAATACTAGTAAGCCAAAGGGGATTGAGGAGATCATATCACCTAAGGAGAGAGTGGGGAGTCACAGCGGCTCGAGTGGGTGTGTGCATGTGACAACGAGGCTAAGTTTTGGAGCCGCATCCCCTAAACGTGTGACGTTGAGCCCCTCTCCAAGAGCCAGAAGCGCCAAGGGTGATCTCCTAGAGAGGTATAAGCACTCTACCGAGTTGTGGGTTGGGTTGTCCGTAGAGAAGGATCAACACGACAACACCACCAACACACAATCTATAATAATTTGGGGGCCTGTGTCCGGGAGAGTGAACTGACACACCCACACCCTGTCCAAGAGTGGATTTGTACACCCTCGCTGCAATAGATAAACTGTGTGACCGCAGGTGTATATTCTCTCTCTTGGGAAGACTCACAGGACAGGATGACAGCGGTCCTGAATTTTAGAGGTTCGGAGAAAGACCTTGCGAGAGCCCAGAAGTACATTGATACAGGGGATGATGAAATCTTGCAAAATTGTACCAGAAACAACTTTGGTTGATCGGTAAAATGTATTGTGTTAGGTTGAAGTCAAACAGGGCGTATAGTAAACGAAAGGAAATCAAGGCAATAATGCAGATAGACTGAGTAAGCATGTTCTGCAAAACTCATGACAAGAAGATTCTAGACATGTGCCCTAGGAGGCAGATAAGGATGTTGGAAGACCATTTCGGCCTAAAGGGTAGGCATGATAAGGTAGAGGATGGACGCGAGGCGCTGCGGACTTGGTTAAGGGAACAAAAAGCAGAAGAAGAGAAGGAAGCGAAACGCCAATGTGAACAAGAGGAAACAGTGCCAGCAAGGAGGAGCTGAAGCCCTGCTTCAGAATGAAGAACCCGATAGGTTGTAAGAAATTTCAGAGGAAACGGATGATGCACCAAGTGACGAAGGAATTAATGTAAACTCAAGTAGCAGCAGGGAAAGCAGCCTTGAGAGGCGCGAGGTGGAACCAAAGTTGGAA
>NW_025553398.1:0-17563 GCF_020424385.1 Procambarus clarkii
GTAAAACTTATTACATTTTCAAAGACTTTAGTTCACAAATACACAACTGATTAGAACTTACGTATCTCTGATTTTATATCTACATTTGAGTGAGGTGGGAGGGGTGATGTGGCATTAACACAAGACAGAATAAATGTGGTATTATAGGGGATTAATTTCATCAACACAAGATAGAACAAGAGTATTAATAGGGTATTAATTTCATCAACACAAGACAGAACACGAAACAATGGGTATTGAATAGAAGTGTTTGTAGAAAGCCTATTGGTCCATATTTCTTGATGCTTCTATATTGGAGCGGAGTCTTGGGGTGGGTAGAATATAGTTGTGCAATAATTGGCTGTTGATTGCTGGTGTTGACTTCTTAATGTGTAGTGCCTCGCAAACGTCAAGCCGCCTGCTATCGCTGTATCTATCGATGATTTCTGTGTTGTTTACTAGGATTTCTCTGGCGATGGTTTGGTTATGGGAAGAGATTATATGTTCCTTAATGGAGCCCTGTTGCTTATGCATCGTTAACGCCTACAAAGAGATGTTGTTCACTTACCTATATACTGGGTTTTTTGGAGCTTACAGTCCCCAAGTGGGCATTTGAAGGCATAGACGACGTTAGTCTCTTTTAAAGCGTTCTGTTATGTGTCTGGAGAGTTTCTCATGAGTAGGCTGGCCGTTTTTCTGGTTTTATAGTAAATCGTCAGTTGTATCCTCTGATTTTTGTCTGTAGGGATAACATTTCTATTAACAATATCTTTCAGAAGCACCATACTGTCCCCCGAGCTAAAGCGGCAGCTAAGACTTCGTGAGAACAAGGAGATAGTTGTCAGGAGAGGTGACAAGTCGCCAATATATGTCATTCTCAAAAAAGACGATATCTGGCGAAATGAACATCATACTCTCTGACCAAACTAAGTTCCAAAGGGTAACGAAGGACACTACAGCCGAATTAAAAGCAAAGGTCACAACTGATCGAAACTGTGAACGCCAAGAATCCGGACTCCACCTGCCAAAGATCATTGGGGATATAACCTGGATATGCTATGGAAATGTCAAGACGCACAAGCCTGGAAACCCACTTCGGCCAATCATTAGCCAGATACCCACACCCACGTACAGACTGGCGAAGCGACTCAACGGCCTGCTGACTCCTTATGTTCCTTGCGCCTTCAGCCTGAAGTCTCCAAAGGAATTTGTTGACTTACTGCGGGGCACACGGGCCACAGGGATAAGAGCCTCGTTGGACGTAGAATCGCTGTTTACCAACGTACCTGTGGACGAGACAATCGGAATGATAGCCGACAGAGTGTATCGTGATCCAGCCTGTACTCCTCTTGACATACCAGAAAATATTCTGAGGAAACTACTCCAAGCTTGTACTAAAGAGGCACCCTTCTTGAGCCCGGATGGGCACATGTATAAGCAAGTAGATGGGGTCGCCATGGGTTCTCCCCTAGGTGTCCTGTTTGCAAACTTCTACATGGGTACCATCGAACAAAATGTCTCAGTCGACATGAACTTGAAACCGGCCATATACTGCAGGTATGTTGACGACATTTTTACACAGGTACCTGATGTTAGACATCTGCAGGAGCTGAAGGGCATTTTAACGATTCTGTGTTTGCGTACGAGCAAAAAGTCTTAGTCGACATGAACTTGAAACCGGCCATATACTGCAGGTATGTTGACGACATTTTACACAGGTACCTGATGTCAGATATCTGCAGGAGCTGAAGGAGGCATTTGAGCAGAGTTCCGTGCTGCGTTTCACTTACGAGATGGAAAAGGATGGGAAGCTGCCCTTTCTAGATGTAACAGTCATGGAAAAGGGCGGAGGTTTCCACACTGCAGTCTACACTAAAGAAACAAACATAGGAATGTGCCTAAATGCCAACAGCGACTGCCCAGACAGGTACAAGAGGAGTGTTGTTAACGCATATGTCGACCGTGCTCTCAGCCACAGCTCAGAATGGAAGCAAGTCGACGAAGAACTCTGTAGGGTAAGGCAGGTCCTAGTCAATAACGGCTTCTCCAATGGTTTCGTCGAAGACATCATAAGAAGGAAAGTGAAAAGCCATGCAACCTCTGAAGAGACAACTAACACAACACCTATACCCCCTATTAGACTATTTTACAGGAACTTCTTTTCCACAGCTCATAAAACGGAGGAAAGGGTCCTGAAAGATATTGTTAATAGAAACGTTATCCCTACAGACAAAAATCAGAGGATACAACTGACGATTTACTATAAAACCAGAAAACGGCCAGCCTACTCATGAGAAACTCTCCAGACACAAAACAGAACGCTTTAAAAGAGACTAACGTCGTCTATGCCTTCAAATGCCCACTTGGGGACTGTAAGCTCCAAAAAACCCAGTATATAGGCAAGACAACAACATCTCTTTCTAGGCGTTTAACGATGCATAAGCAACAGGGCTCCATTAAGGAACATATAATCTCTTCCCACAACCAAACCATCGCCAGAGAAATCCTAGTAAACAACACAGAAATCATCGATAGATACAGCGATAGCAGGCGGCTTGACGTTTGCGAGGCACTACACATCAAGAAGTCAACACCAGCAATCAACAGCCAATTATTGCACAACTATATTCTACCCACCTCAAGACTCCACTCCAATATAGAAGCATCAAGAAATATGGACCAATAGGCTTTCTACAAACACTTCTATTCAATATCCATTGTTTCGTGTTCTGTCTTGTGTTGATGAAATTAATACCCTATTAATACTCTTGTTCTGTCTTGTGTTGATGAAATTAATACCCTATTATAACCACATTTTGTTCTGTCTTGTGTTAATGCCACATCACCCCTTCCACCTCACTCAAATGTAGATATAAAATCGGAGATACGTAAGTTCTATTCAGTTGTGTATTTGTGAACTAAAGTCCTTGAAAATGTAATAAGTTTTACGAAACGCGCCCGTGTCGCGTCAGACTAGAAATAAAAATGAATTTTGGAGAATTGATTTTTTGATTTACCTCCAACAGTGAAGCGTAATGTACGAAAGATTGAGAAAATTCGTGTTAGAATTATTAATCTTACTTTTTCGGTCATATTTAATAATATATATATATATATTATATATATATATATATATATATATATATATATATATATATATATATATATATATATATATATATATATATATATATATATATATATATAATATATATATATTGTGACGATAATCGCCTTCAAGGGAGATTGAGCCTGCTCTTCCCTCCTAAGTACGTCCCTATACAACAATAACAACTAATATAGAAGATATATCCAACAAGTACAACACCAAGGTTTGCCCAGAGAGCAAACGTATTCAGCACCGGGAACACCTGCTCCACCTCCGCCACTCAAACCAGCAAACTACTTGTCCATCGCCTGCCCTTCGCTGATTGGCTGGTGCCCGTCGCACCTGCTCCCTCCACCCGCCACACTAGTTGAATGTCTGAGCCACCACGACCTACAGTCCTCAGAATATCCCGTGCTTTCCACGAGTAACACGTCTCATTGGTAGACTAAGCCCTGGCTTACGTGTACTAAGAGAGGTGGCAGCTTAAAGCCAATATTCCTGCACTCATATATCTCCTTGTATATTATTCACTTGTCTATTATTCACTTGTCTTAACGTAACTTTCCATTTTGCCAGTGATTATTCTTATTATTTTGATTGATTTTATGTTACAATTTTTATGTCCAATTTTATTCATGTTTTGCTTTTCTAACGTAATTAAAATCTCATTGTTAAATTTACTTGTGTTTTGTGTGTCTTCCCATTACCTTACCACAGACGAAAGTTCCAGATTTTCTCTTTTGTTTCTTTATGTGACGAGGCCATACCCCTAGCTTTTGAAACAGCCGAACACCAACGCGTTACCGTCACAATATATAATATATATATATATATATATATATATATATATATATATATATATATAATATATATATATATATATATATATATATATATATATATATATATATATATATATATATATATATATATATATTAGTTGATTTTATACCCACATTAGGTCAGGTGATAATACAATGAAGGTGAAAACCTGGGGGGATACATAAGGGATAAACATAGGGGCTGCAGAAGGCTTATTGGCCCATACGAGGCATCTCCTATCTAAACACAAAGATTAATCTAGTGTAATTGGCCTGTTATGTTGGACATTGTCTTCTGTGTTGGCATCGATATGTTCTTGTCTTGTCCTTACTCTCATGGTGGGTAGAGTAAATAGTTCCGTGATTTGGGTGTTCATGGTAGGACGCTCTATTCGTATGTGAATTGCCTCAAGATTTGTAATCTTCTTGAATCTAGGGTTTTGTCTATTATGCAAGTATTCTTGTTCAACATTTCTCTTGTTAGAGTAATGTCATGGGCTTGTCTCATGTGATTCCTAGGGGCACCAGATTGAAGATGGCATGTCAAACGCCTCGTCAGCTTGGTCGACGTCATACCTATGTACTTACATTGAAGGTTACATCCTTCGTGGGGGCAAGTGTACATGTATACAACGCTTGACTGCTGTAGAGGGTTCTCCGTCGGCTTCGGGCTGTTTTTGATAAGGAGTTCGGAAGTCTTCTTGGTTTTGTAGAATATTATCAGGTTTATGTTTTGGTTAGCAGTAGTGCTTTTTACTCCTTTACGGATTATTTCTTTCATTATTCTTTCCTCTTTTATATGTTCACTGTGCATGGTTGATTTGTAATATAATTTTATTGGGGGTGTTGTGGTTTCTGTTCTAGGTTCTGAATTATACCAACGGTCCAAGTGTCTTCTTATAGCAGCGTTTATTTCCGCGTTGCTATATCCGTTGTTCACCAATACCTGAGTTACTCTTTCAAACTCTCTACTCACGTTGCTCCATTCAGAGCAGTGGGTAAGCGCTCGACGAATATAAGCATTGAGAACACTGGCTTTGTATCTTTGGGGGCACTCACTTCTACCGTTCAGGCATAATCCTATGTTGGTGGGCTTGGTATATACGTTGGTGCTTAAAGAGGTTCCTGTTTTTGTTATTAGTACATCCAAGAATGGCAGACTGTTATTTTTCACTATTTCATGTGTAAATCGGAGTACTGACTCTCTCTCTAGGTGTCTTTTTAGGTCAATTAGTTCATCTGAGTCTTTTACTATTACGAATATGTCATCTACATAACGGCAGTATACAGTTGGTTTTGTCTGCTACTGAAGACCCTATCTTCGATGGTTCCCATATAAAAATTAGCAAAATAAAACTCCTAGGGGGAGCCCATTGCTACTCCGTCTATTTGTAAGTACATGTCTCCTTGTGGACTGATGAAAGGGGCTTCCTTTGTACATGCTTCGAGAAGACTTTTCAAGTGTGGCTCAGGTATGTCTAATTTGGGGGTGCTCTCGTCTCTGTATACTCTGTCTAGTATCATTCCTATGGTTGTGTCGACTGGGACGTTGGTAAAAAGGGATTCAACGTCCAGGGAAGCGATGATTCCATCGGGCTGGGTAGATTTGATCAATTCTAGGAAATCTGCTGATGATTGTAGACTAAACTTACTTGGAGTGTATGGAGTTAGGAGTTCATTGAGTTTCTTTGCCAGGTGATAAGTTGGGGTTGGTATTTGGCTGATTATAGGGCGTAGTGGGTTACCTGGTTTATGCGTCTTAAGATTGCCATAGGCATATGCTAAGCCATAGTCGCCTAAGCCATGTTAAGACGCATAAACCAGGTAACCCACTACGCCCTATAATAAGCCAAATACCAACCCCAACTTATCACCTGGCAAAGAAACTCAATGAACTCCTAACTCCATACACTCCAAGTAAGTTTAGTCTACAATCATCAGCAGATTTCCTAGAATTGATCAAATCTACCCAGCCCGATGGAATCATCGCTTCCCTGGACGTTGAATCTCTTTTTACCAACGTCCCAGTCGACACAACCATAGGAATTATACTGGACAGAGTATACAGAGACGAGAGCACCCCAAATTAGACATACCTGAGCCACACTTGAAAAGTCTTCTCGAAGCATGTACAAAGGAAGCCCCTTTCATCAGTCCACAAGGAGACATGTATTTACAAATAGACGGAGTAGCAATGGGCTCCCCCTTAGGAGTTTTATTTGCTAATTTTTATATGGGAACCATCGAAGATAGGGTCTTCAGTAGCAGACAAAAACCAACTGTATACTGCCGTTATGTAGATGACATATTCGTAATAGTAAAAGACTCAGATGAACTAATTGACCTAAAAAGACACCTAGAGAGAGAGTCAGTACTCCGATTTACACATGAAAATAGTGAAAATAACAGTCTGCCATTCTTGGATGTACTAATAACAAAAACAGGAACCTCTTTAAGCACCAACGTATATACCAAGCCCACCAACATAGGATTATGCTGAACGGTAGAAGTGAGTGCCCCAAAGATACAAAGCCAGTGTTCTCAATGCTTATATTCGTCGAGCGCTTACCCACTGCTCTGAATGGAGCAACGTGAGTAGAGAGTTTGAAAGAGTAACTCAGGTATTGGTGAACAACGGATATAGCAACGCGGAAATAAACGCTGCTATAAGAAGACACTTGGACCGTTGGTATAATTCAGAACCTAGAACAGAAACCACAACACCCCCAATAAAATTATATTACAAATCAACCATGCACAGTGAACATATAAAAGAGGAAAGAATAATGAAAGAAATAATCTGTAAAGGAGTAAAAAGCACTACTCCTAACCAAAACATAAACCTGATAATATTCTACAAAACCAAGAAGACTTCCGAACTCCTTATCAAAAACAGCCCGAAGCCGACGGAGAAACCTCTACAGCAGTCAAGCGTTGTATACATGTACACTTGCCCCCACGAAGGATGTAACCTTCAATGTAAGTACATAGGTATGACGTCGACCAAGCTGACGAGGCGTTTGACATGCCATCTTCAATCTGGTGCCCCTAGGAATCACATGAGACAAGCCCATGACATTACTCTAACAAGAGAAATGTTGAACAAGAATACTTGCATAATAGACAAAACCCAAGATTCAAGAAGATTACAAATTCTTGAGGCAATTCACATAAGAATAGAGCGTCCTACCATGAACACCCAAATCACGGAACTATTTACTCTACCCACCATGAGAGTAAGGACAAGACAAGAACATATCGATGCCAACACAGAAGACAATGTCCAACATAACAGGCCAATTACACTGGATTAATCTTTGTGTTTAGATAGGAGATGCCTCGTATGGGCCAATAAGCCTTCTGCAGCCCCTATATTTATCCCTTATGTATCCCCCCATGTTTTCACCTTCATTGTATTATCACCTGACCTAATGCGGGTATAAAATCAACTAGTATTGTAAGATCTGTTCACTTGAGAATGAACCATGGAGGTTCGAAACGTCGTGCAAATTATACAAATAAGTGTAATACACTCTATAGTAAATCACTTCTTTTCTTCACCTTAAAAGTACGAAAATGAGTTTTGGAGAACTCCTATTTCAATTAAGCCCTGATGCTAAGAAAATAGTTAGAGGGATAGAAGCCCTAAACCAGAAAATAATAAATACAGAATATGCGGTCATATTCAATGAAACATGTTTGAAAGAAAACCTGCTGCCAGTATACACCAATATAAAAACCCACATGATCCAGCAGTCCGCAATACAGAGTTTACCTATAGGTATAGGCAAGAGCTCATTCGGCATCAACTAACAAGAAGAAGGAAGCCCTCCAAATCTTTTATAGAGCAGGCGGAGCATCTGTTAAACAAATGGACTCAGTACGACATCCCTATCCAACTCAAGCAAACCATCAACACGTGAACTATTAACCTGAAACAACAACATAAAACTCTGTAGAAACAAAGACACTCCGTAAGTTAACATCCCTAAACGGTGGACAGCTAAAAATCCTCGTCCTAAAGATGGCTACTTTAACCTGACTTCTTATGATCTTACCCAGGACCAATGAGACCTCTTAAATCTTGGTCTAAATTGTCAATTCTTATCTAAACCAAGAGATCATCAAAACGCCTGGAAATCGAAATGCTTCTGGACGATATCCATAAGCTAGAAGACAACAAAAAAGTCATCACCACTGACACTTCAAGCTGAACTACTTGCAGAAGCAGGGAAAAAACGAGGAACATATTCATCTACAATCTTAACCCCACGACTCAAAAAGCAGCGAGACAACTAAAAAATCTGAGAGACGTAACAATAAGAAAGCCGACAAAACAGCAGCATATGTATTGATTCCTACCCATGAATACAAGAACAAATTAGCGACATCCTAAGTGACGACTCCAAATTTCAACGAATCACGAGGAACCCCGTAGAAGACCTAAGCGGAAAGTAAACAAAACAATTACAGCAATCAACGCAAAGAAAGGGTAGTGTGCATTTCAATAAACTTCAAGGCGACTATGGCTTAGGATATGCCTACGGCAATGTTAAGACGCATAAACCAGGTAACCCACTACGCCCTATAATCAGCCAAATACCAACCCCACTTATCACCTGGCAAAGAAACTCAATGAACTCCTAACTCCATACACTCCAAGTAAGTTTAGTCTACAATCATCAGCAGATTTCCTAGAATTGATCAAATCTACCCAGCCCGATGGAATCATCGCTTCCCTGGACGTTGAATCCCTTTTTACCAACGTCCCAGTCGACACAACCATAGGGAATGATACTGGACAGAGTATACAGAAACGAGAGCACCCCCAAATTAGACATACCTGAGCCACACTTGAAAGTCTTCTCGAAGCATGTACAAAGGAAGCCCCTTTCATCAGTCCACAAGGAGACATGTATTTACAAATAGACGGAGTAGCAATGGGCTCCCCCTTAGGAGTTTTATTTGCTAATTTTTATATGGGAACCATCGAAGATAGGGTCTTCAGTAGCAGACAAAAACCAACTGTATACTGCCGTTATGTAGATGACATATTCGTAATAGTAAAAGACTCAGATGAACTAATTGACCTAAAAAGACACCTAGAGAGAGAGTCAGTACTCCGATTTACATGAAAATAGTGAAAATAACAGTCTGCCATTCTTGGATGTACTAATAACAAAAACAGGAACCTCTTTAAGCACCAACGTATATACCAAGCCCACCAACATAGGATTATGCCTGAACGGTAGAAGTGAGTGCCCCCAAAGATACAAAGCCAGTGTTCTCAATGCTTATATTCGTCGAGCGCTTACCCACTACTCTGAATGGAGCAACGTGAGTAGAGAGTTTGAAAGAGTAACTCAGGTATTGGTGAACAACGGATATAGCAACGCGGAAATAAACGCTGCTATAAGAAGACACTTGGACCGTTGGTATAATTCAGAACCTAGAACAGAAAACCACAACACCCCCAATAAAATTATATATCAAATCAACCATGCACAGTGAACATATAAAAGAGGAAAGAATAATGAAAGAAATATATCCGTAAAGGAGTAAAAAGCACTACTCCTAACCAAAACATAAACCTGATAATATTCTACAAAACCAAGAAGACTTCCGAACTCCTTATCAAAAACAGCCCGAAGCCGACGGAGAACCCTCTACAGCAGTCAAGCGTTGTATACATGTACACTTGCCCCCACGAAGGATGTAACCTTCAATGTAAGTACATAGGTACCCAGCAAACAATTTTAGGTTGCCACAACATATCTGGAAAGTATTTGAAAGTATTGGAAACGTTTGTTTTATCGTATCAGATACGATATTGTGTGTGGACTTAAATAGGTTTCCAAAACTTATAACCAAGACATATGTATCTAACACTATTTGAGATGTTGTGGCAACTTTACACCCTAACATGAGTCATTCATAATCCATTCATATACCAATATGAATCTCTTATGAAAGGTTTGAGCCAATAACTGAACCCTTTTTACATCTTTGTGTTTAAAGTTAAATTTCTTGAAATTAAATTATATTTTATATTATATTATTTTTATTATATTTTATATATATTATTATTTCAATTTAAATATTAAAACCAATTTATGGGTAAAAAATCTAATAATTTATATTCTTTTATTATTACTAACAATTATAATTATTTACTAACGGAGAGAGGGGAGGCTGTACGGCAGAGATTGGCGGCTGTGGCGGACAGTGGCGGCGGTGGCGGATAGTGGCGGCGGGCGGACAGTGGCGGCGGGCGGACAGTGGCGGCGGGCGGACAGTAGCGGCGGTGGCGGACAGTGGCGGCGGGCGGACAGTGGCGGCGGTGGCGGACAGTGGCGGCGGTGGCGGACAGTGGCGGCGGGCGGACAGTGGCGGCGGGCGGACAGTGGCGGCGGGCGGACAGTGGCGTCGGGCGGACAGTGGCGGCGGTGGCGGATAGTGGCGGCGGGCGGACAGTGGCGGCGGGCGGACAGTGGCGGCGGTGGCGGATAGTGGCGGCGGGCGGACAGGGCGGCGGGCGGCGGACAGTGGCGGCGGGAGGACAGTGGCGGCGGGCGGACAGTGGCGGCTGTGGCGGATAGTGGCGGCGGGCGGACAGTGGGCGGCTGTGGCGGATAGTGGCGGCGGGCGGACCGTGGCGGCGGTGGTGGACAGTGGCGGCGGGCGGACAGTGGCGGCGGCGGGCGGACAGTGGCGGCGGCGGGCGAACAGTGGCGCGGCGGCGGGCGGACAGTGGAGGCGGCGGGCGGACAGTGAGGAGGCGGCGGGCGGACAGTGGAGGCGGCGGGCGGACAGTGGAGGCGGCGGGCGGACAGTGGAGGCGGCGGGCGGACAGTGGCGGCGGCGGCGGACAGTGGAGGCGGCGGGCGGACAGTGGAGGCGGCGGGCGGACAGTGGAGGCGCGTCGGGCGGACAGTGGAGGCGGCGGGCGGACAGTGGAGGCGGCGGGCGGACAGTGGAGGCGGCGGGCGGACAGTGGTGGCGGCGGGCGGACAGTGGTGGCGGCGGGCGGACAGTGGTGGCGGCGGGCGGACAGTGGTGGCGCGGCGGGCGGACAGTGGTGGCGGTGGCGGACAGTGGCGGCGGTGGGGACAGTGACGGCGGTGGCGGACAATGGCGGCGGTGGCGGACAGTGGCGGCGGTGGCGGACAGTGGCGGACACTGGCGGCTGTGTCTGGCGGGCGGTGGCGGGGTCTGTGATGAGTGGTGGCGGCTGGCGGTGGTGGGTGGTGGCGGCGGTGGTGGTGGGTGGTGGTGGCGGCGGGCGGCGGCGCGGCTGGTGGTGGCGGCGGTGGTGGGGGTGTGGTGGTGGCGGCGGCGGCGGCTGGTGGTGGTGGGTGGTGGCGGCGGTGGTGGTGGGTGGTGGGTGGCGGCGGCGGCTGGTGGTGGTGGGTGGTGGCGGCGGGTGGTGGTGGGTGGTGGCGGCTGTGGTGGGTGGTGGCGGGCGGTGGCGGGCGGTGGCGGGCGGCGGCGGCTGTGGTGGGTGGTTGACGATCGGCGGTGGGGGGGGGCTGTGGCGGCTGGCGGTGGCGGCTTGCGGTGGCGACTGTGGCAACGGGCGGTGACTGCTGATAGCTGGCGGTGGTGGCGGCTGGTGGCAGGTGGTGGTGGCGGTGGTGGCGGCTGGTGGTGGCGGCTGGTGGTGGTGGCAGCTGGTGGCGGTGATGGCGGCTGGTGGTGGGGCAGCTGGTGGCGGTGATGGCGGCTGGTGGTGGTGGTGGTGGCGGCTGGTGGTGGTGGCAGCTGGTGGCGGTGATGGCGGCTGGTGGTGTGGTGGTGGTGATGGCGGCTGGTGGCGGGCGGTGGCGGGCGGTGGCGGCTTGTGGCGGCTGGTGGTGGCGGCGGTGGTGGGTGGTGGTGGTGGTGGTGGGTGGTGGTGCCGGCTGTGGTGGGTGGTGGCGGTGGTGTCGGCGGCGGCTGTGGTGGGTGGTGGCGGCGGCGGCGGTGAGGGGTGGTGGGCGGCGGTGGGTGGTGGTGGGTGGTGGTGGCGGCGGCGGTGATGGGTGGTGGCGGCGGTGGTGGTGGGTGGCGGTGGCGGCGGCGGCTGGTGGTGGTGGGTGGTGGTGGCGGCGGGTGGCGGTGGTGGGTGGCGGGTGGCGGCTGGTGGTGGGTGGTGGCGGCGGGTGGTGAGTGGCGGTGTGGGTGGCGGTGGCTGGTGGCGGGTGGTGGTGGGTGGCGGTGGCTGGTGGCGGGTGGCGGCTGGTGGTGGGTGGTGGCGGCGGTGTGGTGGGTGGTGGGCGGCTGGTGGTGGGTGGTGGCGGGTGGCGGGTGGCGGTGGCGGTGGCGGGTGGCGGCTGGTGGTGGGTGGTGGCGGGTGGCGGCTGGTGGTGGGTGGTGGCGGGTGGCGGCTGGTGGTGGGTGGTGGCGGGTGGCGGCTGGTGGTGGGTGGTGCCGGGGCTGTGGTGGGTGGCGGCGGTGGTGTCGGGGCGGCGGGTGGTGGGCGGCGGCGGGTGGCGGGTGGCGGTGGCGGTGGGGGGTGGGGTGGCGCTGGTGGTGGGTGGTGGTGGCGGCGGGGCGGGTGGCGGCTGGTGGTGGGTGGTGGCGGCGGGTGGCGGTGGTGGGTGGCGGGTGGCGGCTGGTGGTGGGTGGTGGCGGCGGGTGGTGAGTGGCGGTGGTGGGTGGCGGTGGCTGGTGGCGGGTGGTGGTGGGTGGCGGTGGCGGGTGGCGGGTGGCGGTGGCTGGTGGCGGGTGGCGGCTGGTGGTGGGTGGTGGCGGGTGGCGGCTGGTGGGCGGGTGGCGGGTGGCGGCTGGGGGTGGGTGGTGGCGGGTGGCGGCTGGTGGTGGGTGGTGGCGGGTGGCGGTGGTGGGTGGTGGTGCCGGCTGTGGTGGGTGGTGGCGGTGGTGTCGGCGGCGGCTGTGGTGGGTGGGTGGCGGCGGCGGCGGTGATGGGTGGTGGCGGCGGCGGTGGTGGTGGGTGGTGGTGGCGGCGGCGGTGATGGGTGGTGGCGGCGGTGGTGGTGGGTGGGTGGTGGCGGCGGCGGCTGGTGGTGGTGGGTGGTGGTGGTGGGTGGGTGGCGGCGGGTGGCGGTGGTGGGTGGCGGGTGGCGGCTGGTGGTGGGTGGTGGCGGCGGGTGGTGAGTGGCGGGTGTGGGTGGCGGTGGCTGGTGGCGGGTGGTGGTGGGTGGCGGTGGCTGGTGGCGGGTGGCGGGTGGCGGGGGCTGGTGCGCGGTGGCGGCTGGTGGGTGGGTGTGGCGGCTGGTGGTGGTGTGGTGGCGGGTGGCGGTGGTGGGGTGGCGGTGGGCGGGTGGTGGCTGGTGGGTGGCGGTGGGGGGTGGTGGGGTGGCGGTGGTGGGGTGGTGGGCGGGGGCGGCTGGTGGGTGGGTGGTGGCGGGTGGCGGCGTGGTGGTGGGTGGTGGAGGGTGGCGGCTGGTGGTGGGTGGGGGGGTGGCGGGTGGGCGGGTGGTGGGTGGCGGCTGGTGGGGTGGCGGCGGTGGCGGCTGGTGGTGGGTGGCGGCGGGTGTGGGTGGCGGGGGTGGCGGTGGTGGTGGGTGGCGGCTGGCGGCTGGTGGTGGGTGGTGGCGGGTGGCGGCTGGTGGTGGGTGGTGGCGGCGGGTGGTGAGTGGCGGTGGTGGGTGGCGGTGGCTGGTGGCGGGTGGCCGGCTGGTGGTGGGTGGTGGTGGCTGGTGGTGGGGTGGTGGTGGGTGGTGGCGGGTGGCGGCGGGTGGCGGCGGGGGGCGGTGGTGGTGGGTGGTGCAGGTGGCGGCTGGTGGGGGGGCGGCGGGTGGCGGCTGGGTGGTGGGTGGCGGGTGGCGGCGGGTGGCGGCTGGTGGTGGGTGGTGGCGGGTGGTGGCGGGTGGCGGCTGGTGGTGGGCGGCGGGGTGGCGGCGGGTGGCGGCGGGTGGCGGCTGGTGGCGGCCAGCTGGGACACACCCTTCTCCACTGTAGGTCTGAGTACAACTAACCATATGTCTCTCTCACCCACCAGAACAGTGTTGCCAGCTTGCGCTCTCAAAATGTTTCCTTCAAAGATTGTATATTATCTTTGAACAACAAGTTTGATTATCAAGGAAATAATGCATATATTATTGTCACATTAATACTGTGCAATATCTTATTACATTCCTGCTAAATAATTATAATTGAAACAGGACAAAAAAATCCAACATATATATAAATACCAACATTTGAGATCACGAGGCCTAGGCCTCGCCTGTGACCACACATCCTGCCTCCCTGGCCTGCTACACTCACACACCTCACACTCTTAACTCTCTCATAATCACTCTCACTCTCTTACTCTGTCACTCTTACTCTGTCACTCTTACTCTCTGTCACTCTTACTCTCTGTCACTCTTACTCTCTGTCACTCTTACACTGTCACTCCTACTCTCTGTCACTCTTACTCTCTGTCACTCTTACTCTCTGTCACTCTTACTCTCTGTCACTCTTACTCTGTCACTCTTACTCTGTCATCTTACTCTCTGTCACTCTTACTCTCTGTCACTCTTACTCTCTGTCACTCTTACTCTCTGTCACTCTTACTCTGTCACTCTTACTCTGTCACTCTTACTCTCTGTCACTCTTACTCTGTCACTCTTACTCTCTGTCACTCTTACTCTCTGTCACTCTTACTCTGTCACTCTTACACTCTGTCAATCTACTCTGTCACTCTTACTCTCTGTCACTCTTACTCTCTGTCACTCTTACTCTGTCACTCTTACTCTCTGTCACTCTTACTCTCTGTCACTCTTACTCTGTCACTCTTACTCTCTGTCACTCTTACTCTCTGTCACTCTTACTCTCTGTCACTCTACTCTCTGTCATTCTTACTCTCTGTCACTCTTACTCTGTCACTCTTACTCTCTGTCACTCTTACTCTCTGTCACTCTTACTCTCTGTCACTCTTACTCTCTGTCACTCTTACTCTGTCACTCTTACTCTCTGTCACTCTTACTCTGTCACTCTTACTCTGTCACTCTTACTCTCTGTCACTCTTACTCTGTCACTCTTACTCTGTCACTCTTACTCTCTGTCACTCTTACTCTCTGTCACTCTTACTCTCTGTCACTCTTACTCTGTCACTCTTACTCTCTGTCACTCTTACTCTCTGTCACTCTTACTCTTTGTCACTCTTACTCTCTGTCACTCTTACTCTCTGTCACTCTTACTCTGTCATTCTTACTCACTCTCAGTCACCCTTACCATTCATACTCACTCTCTCACTCTTACTCTCATACTCTTACTCTCAATTACTCTTACTCTCAATCACTCTTACTCCCAATCACTCCTACTCCCAATCACTCCTACTCTCAATCACTCCTACTCTCATTCTTACTCTTACTCTTACTCCCAATCACTATTACTCTCAATCACTCTTATTCTCATTCTTACTCTCACTCTTACTCTTACTCCCAATCACTCTTACTCCCAATCACTCTTACTCTCAATCACTCTTACTCTCAATCACTCTTACTCTCAATCACTCTTACTCTCATTCTTACTCTTACTCACTCTTACTCTCAATCACTCTTATTCTCATTCTTACTCCTACTCTCACTCTAACTCCTACTCCCAATCACTCTTACTCCCAATCACTCTTACTCTCAATCACTCTTACTCCCAATCACTCTTACTCTCAATCACTCTTACTCTCAATCACTCTTACTCTCAATCACTCTTACTCTCAATCACTCTTACTCTCACTAACTCTCAATCACTCTTACTCTCACTCTAACTCTCAATCACTCTTACTCTCATACTCACCCTTACTCTCAATCACTTTACTCTCACTCTTACTCATTCTGTCACTCTTACTCTCACTCTTACTCACTCTGTCACTCTTACTCACTCTCAGTCACTCTTACTTATACTCACTCTTACTCACACTTACACACTCTCTGGCACTCTCACTCACCTTCATTCACTCTTACTCACTCTTACCCACTCTCGCTCACTCTTACTCACTCTAGTTAATAAGAACACGCTAATATAAGACAACAAAACGTTTTCAGATTCGTTCTCACCACTTCCAGCAACTTTTAAAATTTATATAAATTATCTTAGGGAATAATACATAAATTATATATTTAAACATGATATTAGTGTTTAGTGGAATGCATAAGGAGTCAAATTGTGTTAAAAAGAGCGATTTTTTAGAAAATTTGGAAAAACTACTTTTTTCTGTTCATATTATAACTAAATGGATTTTAAAGGTTTCACTCAGCCAATATATATCATTCACAATTTATTAATGAATTTTACAAAAAAAAACACCATAAATTTATATTTAAACATGTAAACACTATTTGTTTACATTTGGAAGAAAATAATTGTAGAAAAACAATTTATAATTAAACCTTTGTGTTTGGATTTTTTGAGTAAAAGTTTCTCAAAGGCTCTCCTGCACCATTCTCAATGCAAATCATTCCCACACCTATGGGAAGAGATAGGCGAACGTTGTGTAGATGATTTGTGTTTGCTGGGTATGACGTCGACCAAGCTGACGAGGCGTTTGACATGCCATCTTCAATCTGGTGCCCCTAGGAATCACATGAGACAAGCCCATGACATTACTCTAACAAGAGAAATGTTGAACAAGAATACTTGCATAATAGACAAAACCCTAGATTCAAGAAGATTACAAATTCTTGAGGCAATTCACATAAGAATAGAGCGTCCTACCATAACACCCAAATCACGGAACTATTTACTCTACCCACCATGAGAGTAAGGACAAGACAAGAACATATCGATGCCAACACAGAAGACAATGTCCAACATAACAGGCCAATTACACTAGATTAATCTTTGTGTTTAGATAGGAGATGCCTCTTATGGGCCAATAAGCCTTCTGCAGCCCCTATGTTTATCCCTTATGTATCCCCCAGGTTTTCACCTTCAATATATATATATATATATATATATATATATATATATATATATATATATTATATATATATATAATATATAAATATATATATATATATATATATATATATAAAAGTACCATTTATTAGTGTAAGACTGTGTGCCCAGTATTACCACATTATTATAATATTATTGTAAGGATCTATATATATATATATGCTGGAGTTATTGAATAGTATATTCATGTGTTTATTGCCAGTATAGTGATTTACTGTGTTTACTCCAAATATATTGATTTACTGGGTTTACTGCCAGTATAGTGATTTACTGGGTTTACTGCCAGTATAGTGATTTACTGTGTTTACTGCAAATATAGTGATTTACTGGGTTTACTGCAAATATAGTGATTTACTTGGGTTTATTGCCAGTACAGTGATTTACTCTGGTTTATTGCCAGGATAGTGATTTACTGCGTTCAAGCCAGTACTGTGATATACTGTGATCATGAAGGGATAATAGGTGCTTCACGCCAAGATAGTAATTACCGTGAGCAGAGCAAAGTACAGTGAACTGTTTGAATGGGGCGTGGCATCTCACGAGTTGCCAAACGTTCGATAATACTTTATATGGAGCGTATGAATATGCACGACTGTGGGGGAGTGTTACATATAGCGTAGTGTTCCAGCTTTATGAAGAGTGATTGCTGCTCATGTACTTCATTGCCTTGTTGCTGATCCAGAACTATAATATTTTAATCTTTTAAGTACTAAACCAGTACTAACTGGTGTACTAACTAGTGTACTGACTGGTGTACTAGGGGCTGGGTGTA
>NW_025553400.1:0-11639 GCF_020424385.1 Procambarus clarkii
GAACTCACTTCTCAGCCTACTATGCAAGGCCCGATTTGCCTAATAAGCCAAGTTTTCATGAATTAATGTTTTTTCGTCTACCTAACCTACCTAACCTAACCTAACCTAGCTTTTTTGGCTACCTAACCTAACCTTACCTAGATATATAGGTTAGGTTAGGTTAGATAGGGTTGGTTAGGTTCGGTCATATATCTACGTTAATTTTAACTCCAATAAAAAAAATTGACCTCATACATAGTGAAAAGGGTAGCTTTATCATTTCATAAGAAAAAATTATAGTAAATATATTAATTCAGGAAAACTTGGCTTATTAGGCAAATCGGGCCTTGAATAGTAGGCTGAGAAGTGAGTTCTGGCTACTAGGTACGACATATATATATATATATATATATATATATATATATATGTCGTACCTAATAGCCAGAACGCACTTCTCTGCCTACTATGCAAGGCCCGATTTGCCTAATAAGCCAAGTTTTCATGAATTCATTATTTTTCGACAACTTAACCTACCTAACCTAACCTAACATAACTTTTTCGGCTACCTAACCTAACCTTACCTATAAATATAGGTTAGGTTAGGTTAGGTAGGGTTGGTTAGGTTCGGTCATATATCTACGTTAATTTTAACTCCAATAAAAAAAAATTGACCTCATACATAGAGAAAAGGGTTGCTTTATCATTTCATAAGAAAAAAATTATAGTAAATATATTAATTCAGGAAAACTTGGCTTATTAGGCAAATCGGGCCTTGAATAGTAGGCTGATAAGTGAGTTCTGGCTACTAGGTACGACATATATATATATATATATATATATATATATATATATATATATATATATATATATATATATATATATGTCGTACCTAATAGCCAGAACGCACTTCTCAGCCTACTATTCAAAGCCCGATTTGCCTAATAAGCCAAGTTTTCATGAATTAATGTTTTTTCGTCTTCCTAACCTACCTAACCTAACCTAACCTAGCTTTTTTTGGCTACCTAACCTAACCTTACCTATAAATATAGGTTAGGTTAGGTTAGGTAGGGTTGGTTAGGTTCGGTCATATATCTACGTTAATTTTAACTCCAATAAAAAAAATTGACCTCATACATAGAGAAAAGGGTTGCTTTATCATTTCATAAGAAAAAAATTATAGTAAATATATTAATTCAGGAAAACTTGGCTTATTAGGCAAATCGGGCCTTGAATAGTAGGCTGAGAAGGGAGTTCTGGCTACTAGGTACGACATATATATATATATATATATGTCGTACCTAATAGCCAGAACGCAGTTATCGGCCTACTATGCAAGACCCGATTTGCCTAATAAGCCAAGTTTTCCTGAATTAATATATTTTCTCTAATTTTTTTCTTATGAAATGATAATCTAACCATTTCATTATGTATGAGGTCAATTTTTTTTTATTGGAGTTTAAATTAACCTAGATATATGACCAAACCTAACCAACCCTACCTAACCTAACCTAACCTATCTTTATTGGTTAGGTTAGGTTAGGTAGCGGAAAAAGTTAGGTTAGGTTAGGTTAGGTAGGTTAGGTAGTCGAAAAACAATTAATTCATGAAAACTTGGCTTATTAGGCAAATTGGGCCTTGCATAGTAGGCTGAGAAGTGAGTTCTGGCTACTAGGTACGACATATATATATATATATATATATATATATATATATATATATATATATATATATATATATATATATATATATATACATATATAAATGTATATATATATATAGATATACATATTAGTATATTTTAGTAGCAGTCTTTCCTGTAGACATATATTATTAAATATGACCGAAAAAGTAAGATTAATAATTCTAACACGAATTTTCTCAATCTTTCGTACATTTCTTTTCACTGTTGGAGGTAATTCAAAAATCAATTCTCCAAAATTCATTTTTATTTCTAGTCTGACGCGACATGAGCGCGTTTCGTGAAACTTATTACATTTTCAAAGACTTTAATTTACAAATACACAACTGAATAGAACTTACACATCTCCGATTTTTGTTTATATCTACATTTGAGTGAGGTGGACGGGGTGAGGTGGTATTTAATAAGGTATTAATTTCATCAACACAAGCCAGAACATGAAACAATGGGTATTGCAAAGAAGTGATTGTAGAAAGCCTATTGGTCCATATTTCTTGATGCTTCTATATTGGAGCGGAGTCTTGAGGTGGGTAGAATATAGTTGTGCATTAATTGGCTGTTGATTGCTGGTGTTGACTTCTTGATGTGTAATGCCTCGCAAACGTCAAGCCGCCTGCTATCGCTGTATCTATCGATGATTTCTGTGTTGTTTACTAGGATTTCTCTGGCGATGGTTTGGTTGTGGGAAGAGATTATATGTTCCTTAATGGAGCCCTGTTGCTTATGCATCGTTAAACGCCTAGAAAGAGATGTTGTTGTCTTGCCTATATACTGGGTTTTTTGGAGCTTACAGTCCCCAAGAGGGCATTTGAAGGCATAGACGACGTTAGTCTCTTTTAAAGCGTTCTGTTTTGTGTCTGGATAGTTTCTCATGAGTATGCTGGCCGTTTTTCTGGTTTTATAGTAAATCGTCAGTTGTATCCTCTGATTTTTGTCTGTAGGGATAACGTTTCTATTAACAATATCTTTCAGGACCCATTTCCCCTACTTCATGCTACAAACGAGTGGAGAAATAGCAACATCGACGAAAGTATCTGTACCCGCATTGAACAACACCTCGACATCCTTACAGACCGACATCACCTCAGCACTGAAACAAGGATTATCAAGAAACTAACAACATTATATGGAGGACCTATGGCAATTCCAGGACCAAGAGATGACTTCCTGAACCTTGCAGGAATTAACCTCACTGAGGACCAAGTCACTCTCCTAAATCTGGGCATAAACTGTCATGTTATGTCCAGACCGAGTGAGATGGCACGGAAAGTAGAGTTGGAAATTCTGTTGGACGACATATTCGACCTCGAGACACAAAAGAAGGTCACTACCAAAGATACCTTACAAGCAGAACTTATTGCAGAAGGAGGAAAGAATCGAGGCAATTACAGAAGCACCATACTGTCCCCCGAGCTCAAAGCGGCAGCTAAAAGCCTTCGTAAGAACAAGGAGACAGTTGTCAGGAGAGGAGACAAGTCGCCAATATATGTCATTCTTAAAAAAGACGAATATCTGGCGAAAATGAACCTCATACTCTCTGACCAAACTAAGTTCCAAAGGGTAACGAAGGACACTACAGCGGAATTAAAAGCAAAGGTCAACAAACTGATCGAAACTGTGAAAGCCAAGAAATCCGGACTTCACCTGCCAAAGATCATTGGGGAATATAAACCTGGATATGCGTATGGAAATGTCAAGACACACAAGCCTGGAAACCCACTTCGGCCAATCATTAGCCAGATACCCACACCCACGTACAGACTGGCGAAGCGACTCAACGGCCTGCTGACTCCTTATGTTCCTTGCACCTTCAGCCTGAAGTCTCCAAAGGAATTTGTTGACTTACTGCGGGGCACACGGGCCACAGGGATAAGAGCCTCGTTGGACGTAGAATCGCTGTTTACCAACGTACCTGTGGACGAGACAATCGGGATGATAGCCGACAGAGTGTATCGTGATCCAGCCTGTACTCCTCTTGACATACCAGAAAATATTCTGAGGAAACTACTCCAAGCTTGTACTAAAGAGGCACCCTTCTTGAGCCCGGATGGGCACATGTATAAGCAAGTAGATGGGGTCGCCATGGGTTCTCCCATAGGTGTCCTGTTTGCAAACTTCTACATGGGTACCATCGAGCAAAAAGTCTTAGTCGACATGAACTTGAAACCGGCCATATACTGCAGGTATGTTGACGACATTTTTACACAGGTACCTGATGTCAGACGTCTGCAGGAGCTGAAGGAGGCATTTGAGCAGAGTTCCGTGCTGCGTTTCACTTACGAGATGGAAAAGGATGGGAAGCTGCCCTTTCTAGATGTAACAGTCATGGAAAAGAGCGGAGGTTTCCACACTGCAGTCTACACTAAGGAAACGAGCCTAGGAATGTGCCTAAATGCCAACAGCGACTGCCCAGACAGGTACAAGAGGAGTGTTGTTAACGCTTATGTCGACCGTGCTCTCAGCCACAGCTCAGAATGGAAGCAAGTCGACGAAGAACTCTGTAGGGTAAGGCAGGTCCTACTCAACAACGGCTTCTCCAATGGTTTCGTCGAAGACATCATAAGAAGGAAAGTGAAACGCCATGCAACCTCTGAAGCGACAACTAACACAACACCTATACCCCCTATTAGACTATTTTACAGGAACTTCTTTTCCACAGCTCATAAAACGGAGGAAAGGGTCCTGAAAGATATTGTTAATAGAAACGTTATCCCTACAGACAAAAATCAGAGGATACAACTGACGATTTACTATAAAACCAGAAAAACGGCCAGCCAACTCATGAGAAACTCTCCAGACACAAAGCAGAACGCTATAAAAGAGACCAACGTCGTCTATGCCTTCAAATGCCCTCTTGGGGACTGTAAGCTCCAAAAAAAAAACAGTATATAGGCAAGACAACAACATCTCTTTCTAGGCGTTTAACGATGCATAAGCAACAGGGCTCCATTAAGGAACATATAATCTCTTCCCACAACCAAACCATCGCAAGAGAAATCCTAGTAAACAACACAGAAATCATCGATAGATACAGCGATATCAGGCGGCTTGACGTTTGCGAGGCACTGCACATTAAGAAGTCAACACCAGCAATCAACAGCCAATTAATGCACAACTATATTCTACCCACCTCAAGACTCTGCTCCAATATAGAAGCATCAAGAAATATGGAACAATAGGCTTTCTACAATCACTTCCATTTCAATAGCCATTGTTTCATGTTCTGGCTTGTGTTGATGAAATTAATACCCTATTAAATACCACCTCACCCCATCCACCTCACTCAAATGTAGATATAAACAAATAGGATATATATATATATATATATATATATATATATATATATATATATATATATATATACAACTTTAGAACACTTTCCCACCAGGAGACTCGAACCCTAGCCAGCACAGAAGCCTTCCAGCAACTGGCATAACAGGTACGCCTTAACCCGCTCCACCACCTGCTCAGACCCTTAAAAGAGATGGTAATTTCGGAGTATTTAAATACCCCAAAGATCATCACCTCCCAAGAGCACCAGAGCAAGTGACGGGTCATTTATACGTTTATTTCATCAAGTCCCTGTTAATATGGGAGAACACTGTGTCTATGAACTTAAGGCACAACTCTCCTAAACACGAGAGTGAAGTATACAACTTTAGAACACTTTCCCACCAGGAGACTCGAACCCTAGCCAGCACAGAAGCCTTCCAGCAACTGGCATACCAGGTACGCCTTAACCCGCTCCACCACTTGCTCAGACCCTTAAAAGAGATGGTAATTTCGGAGTATTTAAATACCCCAAAGATCATCACCTCCCATGGGAAAGTGTTCTAAAGTTGTATACTTCACTCTCGTGTTTAGGAGAGTTGTGCCTTAAGTTCATAGACACAGTGTTCTCCCATATTAACAGGGACTTGATGAAATAAACGTATAAATGACCCCTCACTTGCTCTGGTGCTCTTGGGAGGTGATGATCTTTGGGGTATTTAAATACTCCGAAATTACCATCTCTTTTAAGGGTCTGAGCAGGTGGTGGAGCGGGTTAAGGCGTACCTGTTATGCCAGTTGCTGGAAGGCTTCTGTGCTGGCTAGGGTTCGAGTCTCCTGGTGGGAAAGTGTTCTAAAGTTGTATACTTCACTCTCGTGTTTAGGAGAGTTGTGCCTTAAGTTCATAGACACAGTGTTCTCCCATATTAACAGGGACTTGATGAAATAAACGTATAAATGACCCCTCACTTGCTCTGGTGCTCTTGGGAGGTGATGATCTTTGGGGTATTTAAATACTCCGAAATTACCATCTCTTTTAAGGGTCTGAGCAGGTGGTGGAGCGGGTTAAGGCGTACCTGTTATGCCAGTTGCTGGAAGGCTTCTGTGCTGGCTAGGGTTCGAGTCTCCTGGTGGGAAAGTGTTCTAAAGTTGTATACTTCACTCTCGTGTTTAGGAGAGTTGTGCCTTAAGTTCATAGACACAGTGTTCTCCCATATTAACAGGGACTTGATGAAATAAACGTATAAATGACCCCTCACTTGCTCTGGTGCTCTTGGGAGGTGATGATCTTTGGGGTATTTAAATACTCCGAAATTACCATCTCTTTTAAGGGTCTGAGCAGGTGGTGGAGCGGGTTAAGGCGTACCTGTTATGCCAGTTGCTGGAAGGCTTCTGTGCTGGCTAGGGTTCGAGTCTCCTGGTGGGAAAGTGTTCTAAAGTTGTATACTTCACTCTCGTGTTTAGGAGAGTTGTGCCTTAAGTTCATAGACACAGTGTTCTCCCATATTAACAGGGACTTGATGAAATAAACGTATAAATGACCCCTCACTTGCTCTGGTGCTCTTGGGAGGTGATGATCTTTGGGGTATTTAAATACTCCGAAATTACCATCTCTTTTAAGGGTCTGAGCAGGTGGTGGAGCGGGTTAAGGCGTACCTGTTATGCCAGTTGCTGGAAGGCTTCTGTGCTGGCTAGGGTTCGAGTCTCCTGGTGGGAAAGTGTTCTAAAGTTGTATACTTCACTCTCGTGTTTAGGAGAGTTGTGCCTTAAGTTCATAGACACAGTGTTCTCCCATATTAACAGGGACTTGATGAAATAAACGTATAAATGACCCCTCACTTGCTCTGGTGCTCTTGGGAGGTGATGATCTTTGGGGTATTTAAATACTCCGAAATTACCATCTCTTTTAAGGGTCTGAGCAGGTGGTGGAGCGGGTTAAGGCGTACCTGTTATGCCAGTTGCTGGAAGGCTTCTGTGCTGGCTAGGGTTCGAGTCTCCTGGTGGGAAAGTGTTCTAAAGTTGTATACTTCACTCTCGTGTTTAGGAGAGTTGTGCCTTAAGTTCATAGACACAGTGTTCTCCCATATTAACAGGGACTTGATGAAATAAACGTATAAATGACCCCTCACTTGCTCTGGTGCTCTTGGGAGGTGATGATCTTTGGGGTATTTAAATACTCCGAAATTACCATCTCTTTTAAGGGTCTGAGCAGGTGGTGGAGCGGGTTAAGGCGTACCTGTTATGCCAGTTGCTGGAAGGCTTCTGTGCTGGCTAGGGTTCGAGTCTCCTGGTGGGAAAGTGTTCTAAAGTTGTATACTTCACTCTCGTGTTTAGGAGAGTTGTGCCTTAAGTTCATAGACACAGTGTTCTCCCATATTAACAGGGACTTGATGAAATAAACGTATAAATGACCCCTCACTTGCTCTGGTGCTCTTGGGAGGTGATGATCTTTGGGGTATTTAAATACTCCGAAATTACCATCTCTTTTAAGGGTCTGAGCAGGTGGTGGAGCGGGTTAAGGCGTACCTGTTATGCCAGTTGCTGGAAGGCTTCTGTGCTGGCTAGGGTTCGAGTCTCCTGGTGGGAAAGTGTTCTAAAGTTGTATACTTCACTCTCGTGTTTAGGAGAGTTGTGCCTTAAGTTCATAGACACAGTGTTCTCCCATATTAACAGGGACTTGATGAAATAAACGTATAAATGACCCCTCACTTGCTCTGGTGCTCTTGGGAGGTGATGATCTTTGGGGTATTTAAATACTCCGAAATTACCATCTCTTTTAAGGGTCTGAGCAGGTGGTGGAGCGGGTTAAGGCGTACCTGTTATGCCAGTTGCTGGAAGGCTTCTGTGCTGGCTAGGGTTCGAGTCTCCTGGTGGGAAAGTGTTCTAAAGTTGTATACTTCACTCTCGTGTTTAGGAGAGTTGTGCCTTAAGTTCATAGACACAGTGTTCTCCCATATTAACAGGGACTTGATGAAATAAACGTATAAATGACCCCTCACTTGCTCTGGTGCTCTTGGGAGGTGATGATCTTTGGGGTATTTAAATACTCCGAAATTACCATCTCTTTTAAGGGTCTGAGCAGGTGGTGGAGCGGGTTAAGGCGTACCTGTTATGCCAGTTGCTGGAAGGCTTCTGTGCTGGCTAGGGTTCGAGTCTCCTGGTGGGAAAGTGTTCTAAAGTTGTATACTTCACTCTCGTGTTTAGGAGAGTTGTGCCTTAAGTTCATAGACACAGTGTTCTCCCATATTAACAGGGACTTGATGAAATAAACGTATAAATGACCCCTCACTTGCTCTGGTGCTCTTGGGAGGTGATGATCTTTGGGGTATTTAAATACTCCGAAATTACCATCTCTTTTAAGGGTCTGAGCAGGTGGTGGAGCGGGTTAAGGCGTACCTGTTATGCCAGTTGCTGGAAGGCTTCTGTGCTGGCTAGGGTTCGAGTCTCCTGGTGGGAAAGTGTTCTAAAGTTGTATACTTCACTCTCGTGTTTAGGAGAGTTGTGCCTTAAGTTCATAGACACAGTGTTCTCCCATATTAACAGGGACTTGATGAAATAAACGTATAAATGACCCCTCACTTGCTCTGGTGCTCTTGGGAGGTGATGATCTTTGGGGTATTTAAATACTCCGAAATTACCATCTCTTTTAAGGGTCTGAGCAGGTGGTGGAGCGGGTTAAGGCGTACCTGTTATGCCAGTTGCTGGAAGGCTTCTGTGCTGGCTAGGGTTCGAGTCTCCTGGTGGGAAAGTGTTCTAAAGTTGTATACTTCACTCTCGTGTTTAGGAGAGTTGTGCCTTAAGTTCATAGACACAGTGTTCTCCCATATTAACAGGGACTTGATGAAATAAACGTATAAATGACCCCTCACTTGCTCTGGTGCTCTTGGGAGGTGATGATCTTTGGGGTATTTAAATACTCCGAAATTACCATCTCTTTTAAGGGTCTGAGCAGGTGGTGGAGCGGGTTAAGGCGTACCTGTTATGCCAGTTGCTGGAAGGCTTCTGTGCTGGCTAGGGTTCGAGTCTCCTGGTGGGAAAGTGTTCTAAAGTTGTATACTTCACTCTCGTGTTTAGGAGAGTTGTGCCTTAAGTTCATAGACACAGTGTTCTCCCATATTAACAGGGACTTGATGAAATAAACGTATAAATGACCCCTCACTTGCTCTGGTGCTCTTGGGAGGTGATGATCTTTGGGGTATTTAAATACTCCGAAATTACCATCTCTTTTAAGGGTCTGAGCAGGTGGTGGAGCGGGTTAAGGCGTACCTGTTATGCCAGTTGCTGGAAGGCTTCTGTGCTGGCTAGGGTTCGAGTCTCCTGGTGGGAAAGTGTTCTAAAGTTGTATACTTCACTCTCGTGTTTAGGAGAGTTGTGCCTTAAGTTCATAGACACAGTGTTCTCCCATATTAACAGGGACTTGATGAAATAAACGTATAAATGACCCCTCACTTGCTCTGGTGCTCTTGGGAGGTGATGATCTTTGGGGTATTTAAATACTCCGAAATTACCATCTCTTTTAAGGGTCTGAGCAGGTGGTGGAGCGGGTTAAGGCGTACCTGTTATGCCAGTTGCTGGAAGGCTTCTGTGCTGGCTAGGGTTCGAGTCTCCTGGTGGGAAAGTGTTCTAAAGTTGTATACTTCACTCTCGTGTTTAGGAGAGTTGTGCCTTAAGTTCATAGACACAGTGTTCTCCCATATTAACAGGGACTTGATGAAATAAACGTATAAATGACCCCTCACTTGCTCTGGTGCTCTTGGGAGGTGATGATCTTTGGGGTATTTAAATACTCCGAAATTACCATCTCTTTTAAGGGTCTGAGCAGGTGGTGGAGCGGGTTAAGGCGTACCTGTTATGCCAGTTGCTGGAAGGCTTCTGTGCTGGCTAGGGTTCGAGTCTCCTGGTGGGAAAGTGTTCTAAAGTTGTATACTTCACTCTCGTGTTTAGGAGAGTTGTGCCTTAAGTTCATAGACACAGTGTTCTCCCATATTAACAGGGACTTGATGAAATAAACGTATAAATGACCCCTCACTTGCTCTGGTGCTCTTGGGAGGTGATGATCTTTGGGGTATTTAAATACTCCGAAATTACCATCTCTTTTAAGGGTCTGAGCAGGTGGTGGAGCGGGTTAAGGCGTACCTGTTATGCCAGTTGCTGGAAGGCTTCTGTGCTGGCTAGGGTTCGAGTCTCCTGGTGGGAAAGTGTTCTAAAGTTGTATACTTCACTCTCGTGTTTAGGAGAGTTGTGCCTTAAGTTCATAGACACAGTGTTCTCCCATATTAACAGGGACTTGATGAAATAAACGTATAAATGACCCCTCACTTGCTCTGGTGCTCTTGGGAGGTGATGATCTTTGGGGTATTTAAATACTCCGAAATTACCATCTCTTTTAAGGGTCTGAGCAGGTGGTGGAGCGGGTTAAGGCGTACCTGTTATGCCAGTTGCTGGAAGGCTTCTGTGCTGGCTAGGGTTCGAGTCTCCTGGTGGGAAAGTGTTCTAAAGTTGTATACTTCACTCTCGTGTTTAGGAGAGTTGTGCCTTAAGTTCATAGACACAGTGTTCTCCCATATTAACAGGGACTTGATGAAATAAACGTATAAATGACCCCTCACTTGCTCTGGTGCTCTTGGGAGGTGATGATCTTTGGGGTATTTAAATACTCCGAAATTACCATCTCTTTTAAGGGTCTGAGCAGGTGGTGGAGCGGGTTAAGGCGTACCTGTTATGCCAGTTGCTGGAAGGCTTCTGTGCTGGCTAGGGTTCGAGTCTCCTGGTGGGAAAGTGTTCTAAAGTTGTATACTTCACTCTCGTGTTTAGGAGAGTTGTGCCTTAAGTTCATAGACACAGTGTTCTCCCATATTAACAGGGACTTGATGAAATAAACGTATAAATGACCCCTCACTTGCTCTGGTGCTCTTGGGAGGTGATGATCTTTGGGGTATTTAAATACTCCGAAATTACCATCTCTTTTAAGGGTCTGAGCAGGTGGTGGAGCGGGTTAAGGCGTACCTGTTATGCCAGTTGCTGGAAGGCTTCTGTGCTGGCTAGGGTTCGAGTCTCCTGGTGGGAAAGTGTTCTAAAGTTGTATACTTCACTCTCGTGTTTAGGAGAGTTGTGCCTTAAGTTCATAGACACAGTGTTCTCCCATATTAACAGGGACTTGATGAAATAAACGTATAAATGACCCCTCACTTGCTCTGGTGCTCTTGGGAGGTGATGATCTTTGGGGTATTTAAATACTCCGAAATTACCATCTCTTTTAAGGGTCTGAGCAGGTGGTGGAGCGGGTTAAGGCGTACCTGTTATGCCAGTTGCTGGAAGGCTTCTGTGCTGGCTAGGGTTCGAGTCTCCTGGTGGGAAAGTGTTCTAAAGTTGTATACTTCACTCTCGTGTTTAGGAGAGTTGTGCCTTAAGTTCATAGACACAGTGTTCTCCCATATTAACAGGGACTTGATGAAATAAACGTATAAATGACCCCTCACTTGCTCTGGTGCTCTTGGGAGGTGATGATCTTTGGGGTATTTAAATACTCCGAAATTACCATCTCTTTTAAGGGTCTGAGCAGGTGGTGGAGCGGGTTAAGGCGTACCTGTTATGCCAGTTGCTGGAAGGCTTCTGTGCTGGCTAGGGTTCGAGTCTCCTGGTGGGAAAGTGTTCTAAAGTTGTATACTTCACTCTCGTGTTTAGGAGAGTT
>NW_025553401.1:0-32141 GCF_020424385.1 Procambarus clarkii
GGCGGCTGGCCACCCCTACACCCTCCCACTAGGCGGCTGGCCACCCCTACACCCTGCCAGGCGGTGGCCACCCCTACAACCTCCCACTAGGCGGCTGGCCACCCTCCCCTACACCCTCACACTAGGCGGCTGGCAACCCCCACTAGGCGGCTGGCCACCCCTACACCCTCCCACTAGGCGGCTGGCCACCCCTACACCCTCCCACTAGGCGGCTGGCCACCCCCCCTACAGGCGGCTGGCCACTCCCACTAGGCGGCTGGCCACCCCTACACCCTCCCACTAGGCGGCTGGCCACCCCTACACCCTCCCTCTAGGCGGCTGGCCACCCCTACACCCTCCCACTAGGCGGCTGGCCACCCCTACACCCTCCCTCTAGGCGGCTGGCCACCCCTACACCCTCCCACTAGGCGGCTGGCCACCCCTACACCCTCCCACTAGGCGGCTGGCCACCCCTACACCCTCCCACTAGGCGGCTGGCCACCCTACACCCTCCCACTAGGCGGCTGGCCACCCCTACACCCTCCCACTAGGCGGCTGGCCACCCCTACACCCTCCCACTAGGCGGCTGGCCACCCCTACACCCTCCCACTAGGCGGCTGGCCACCCTACACCCTCCACTAGGCGGCTGGCCACCCCTACACCCCTCCCACTAGGCGGCTGGCCACCCCTACACCCTCCCACTAGGCGGCTGGCCACCCTACACCCTCCCACTAGGCGGCTGGCCACCCCTACACCCTCCCACTAGGCGGCTGGCCACCCCTACACCCTCCCACTAGGCGGCTGGCCACCCCTACACCCTCCCACTAGGCGGCTGGCCACCTAGTGGCCGATGTGTCCCGATGTGACACATCGGGACACATCGATGTGTCCAACCCCGGGATGTGTATCCCGATGTGTCCAACCCCGGGATAAATTATAAGATACATACCATTATGTATATTTTTTTTTGGGGGGGGGGGGGAGGGGATTAGGTTTTAATTTTTTTGCGTTGCTTGTAGAATTTTGAGTGTTTGTGGGTGTGTGTTTTTGTTGTGTTTGTCACCCCTACACCCTCCCACTAGGCGGCTGGCCACCCCTACACCCTCCCACTAGGCGGCTGGCCACCCCTACACCCTCCCACTAGGCGGCTGGCCACCCCTACACCCTCCCACTAGGCGGCTGGCCACCCCTACACCCTCCCACTAGGCGGCTGGCCACCCCTACACCCTGCCAGTGGGCGGCGGGCCACCCCTACACCTGCCAGTGGGCGGCGGGCCACCCCTACACCCTGCCAGTGGGCGGCGGGCCACCCCTACACCCTCCACTAGGCGGCTGGCCACCCCTACACCCTCCCAATGGGCGGCTGGCCACCCCTACACCCTCCAGTGGGCGGCTGGCCACCCTACACCCACCCAGTGGGCGGCTGGCCACCCCTACACCCTCCCAGTGGGCGGCTGGCCACCCCTACACCCTCCCAGTGGGCGGTGGCCACCCCACACCCTTCCTGTGGGCGGCTGGCCACCCTACACCCACCCAGTGGGCGGCTGGCTACCCCTACACCCTCCCAGTGGGCGGCTGGCCACCCCTACACCCTCCCAATGGGCGGCTGGCCACCCCTACACCCTCCCAGTGGGCGGCTGGCCACCCCTACACCCTCCCAGTGGGCGGCGGGCCAC
The DNA here is from genome assembly GCF_020424385.1 of Procambarus clarkii. Classification (NCBI taxonomy): domain Eukaryota; kingdom Metazoa; phylum Arthropoda; class Malacostraca; order Decapoda; family Cambaridae; genus Procambarus; species Procambarus clarkii. Next base: position 1,656 of record NW_025553401.1, read on the forward strand.
CCCTACACCCTGCCAGTGGGCGGCTGGCCACCCCTACACCCTCCCACTAGGCGGCTGGCCACCCCTACACCCTCCCAGTGGGCGGCGGGCCACCCCTACACCCTGCCAGTGGGCGGCTGGCCACCCTACACCCTCCCACTAGGCGGCTGGCCACCCCTACACCCTGCCAGTGGGCGGCTGGCCACCCCTACACCCTCCCACTAGGCGGCTGGCCACCCCTACACCCTCCCACTAGGCGGCTGGCCACCCCTACACCCTCCCACTAGGCGGCTGGCCACCCCTACACCCTCCCACTAGGCGGCTGGCCACCCCTACACCCTCCCACTAGGCGGCTGGCCACCCCTACACCCTGCCAGTGGGCGGCGGGCCACCCCTACACCCTCCCACTAGGCGGCTGGCCACCCCTACACCCTGCCAGTGGGCGGCGGGCCACCCCTACACTTTGCCAGTGGCGGCGGGCCACCCCTACACCCTGCCAGTGGGCGGCGGGCCACCCCTACACCCTCCCACTAGGCGGCTGGCCACCCCTACACCCTCCCAATGGGCGGCTGGCCACCCCTACACCCTCCCAGTGGGCGGCTGGCCACCCTACACCCACCCAGTGGGCGGCTGGCCACCCCTACACCCTCCCAGTGGGCGGCTGGCCACCCCTACACCCTCCCAGTGGGCGGTTGGCCACCCCACACCCTTCCTGTGGGCGGCTGGCCACCCTACACCCACCCAGTTGGCGGCTGGCTACCCCTACACCCTCCCAGTGGGCGGCTGGCCACCCCTACACCCTCCAATGGGCGGCTGGCCACCCCTACACCCTCCCAGTGGGCGGCTGGCCACCCCTACACCCTCCCAGTGGGCGGCGGGCCACCCCTACACCCTGCCAGTGGGCGGCTGGCAACCCCTACACCCTCCCACTAGGCGGCTGGCCACCCTACACCCTCCCAGTGGGCGGCGGGCCACCCTACACCCTGCCAGTGGCGGCTGGCCACCCCTACACCCTCCCACTAGGCGTCTGGCCACCCCTACACCCTGCCAGTGGGCGGCTGGCCACCCCTACACCCTGCCAGTGGGCGGCTGGCCACCCCTACACCCTACCAGTGGGCGGCTGGCCACCCCTACACCCTCCCAGTGGGCGGCGGGCCACCCCTACACCCTCCCAGTGGGCGGCGGGCCACCCCTACACCCTCCCAATGGGCGGCTGGCCACCCCTACACCCTCCCAATGGGCGGCGGGCCACCCCTACACCCTCCCAGTGGGCGGCGGGCCACCCCTACACCCTCCCAATGGGCGGCGGGCCACCCCTACACCCTCCCAGTGGGCGGCGGGCCACCCCTACACCCTCCCAGTGGGCGGCGGGCCACCCCTACACCCTCCCAATGGGCGGCGGGCCACCCCTACACCCTCCCAATGGGCGGCGGGCCACCCCTACACCCTCCCAGTGGGCGGCTGGCCACCCCCACACCCACCCAATGGGCGGCGGTACAGGCTGTGTGACTGGTTATTGTAACCTAGATCACATATATATCAGGCCCCACTGTACCTACAGGCGATGCAGCAGCCGGTATAAGTAACCAACACAGATACAAGTGGGTGGTCGTAATAACCAGGGGGGGGGGGAAGGGTGGTTTGAGAGGCGTCTAGCAACGGTCTCCTTAAGAGGTGGCCGCCAATGACAGTTAAGCCGAGTTAGCAACACTTTAGTACAAAAGCAAGAGGCAGGGAACTGCTCAACACTTCCTTAGCTTTATTGATTAGCTGAGCCCAGGCGAGCCCTCAGCTGGGCCTAGAGGGAAGGAGAGGGAAGAAACACAGGCAGAGGACGAAGGGAGAGGGAGATGGAAGGGTAAATAAAGCCACCACCATGAGGAAAAAGATGTACAGGTTTCGTAAGGTGTTGTGTAAATGTAAAGTGAAAACAGGAGAGACGATGGAGTGGAGGGGGGGGGCATATGGTAGCGCTGGATAGAGATGTAGAGGGGGATGGGGAGGCGCTGGATAGAGATGTAGGGGGATAGAGGGGCGTTAGATAGAAAGATAGGGGGGGATGGGGAGGCGCTGATAGACAGAATGAGGCGCAGAAAGACTCTGGATAGACAGGATGGGGAGCGGGAAGGCGTTAGGTAGACAGGATATGTAACGCGGGGGAGACCCCTGGATAGATGGGACACTATCCAGCGCAGGGCGGCCCCTGGATAGTGACTTAATACAAGCCGTCACGGCTAGTAACTCTGAGATGAAAGCATGAAGTTTTGATCGTTAATTAAGAGTTAACGAGTTGCGTAACCACATGGAAGAGAGAGAGAGAGAGAGAGAGAGAGAGAGAGAGAGAGAGAGAGAGAGAGAGAGAGAGAGAGAGAGAGAGAGAGAGAGAGAGAGAGAGAGAGAGAGAGAGAGAGAGAGAGAGAGAGAGAGAGAGAGAGAGAGAGAGAGAGAGAGAGAGAGAGAGAGAGAGAGAGAGAGAGAGAGAGAGAGAGAGAGAGAGAGAGAGAGAGAGAGAGAGAGAGAGAGAGAGTGTATCCCTCTACGACCATTCCCTTCATAAGACAGCATCATCATCATCAACAAACACATGTGGGCTTAAGACCACCAACCATTATCAAGGGCTGTTCTTCTACAGTCTTTCCTCCCTTTTCCCTATTCCTATTTTCTCCTCTCTTCTTGGCCTTCCCCATCTCTCCTATCTCTTACCCTCCTCCCTCCCCCACCCCTCATCTTCATCTCCACCTCCCTTGGTGTGACGCTAGGGCCTCTGTTCGCTTCTTCATGTATCTGTACATCTGCTCTCCCAAACACTGATCACATCAATCTTGCGTGTGCTCCTGCAGGCACAAATAGGGGAGTACACTCTGTCAATCAAGCCCAGTTGATTAAGAGTTGAAAGGCGGGACCAAAGAGCCAACGCTCAACCCCTACAAGTACAACTAGGTGAGTACATACACACACACACATTACAAAAAGATAGAATAATTATGGGAAAGTGGATAAGTACATATAAAATACTCAACGGACTTGACAGGGCAAGAAAGAAATACTATACTATAATGATAGTACGTGAAATGATACTATACTATAATGATAGTACGTGGAAAAGACAGTACCCGAACACCCACATGAGCTACATATTCAAAATAATTATTTGAATATTCATATTCATTAATAATTAGTCATAGTGAAGTGACAGAGACAGACTCCAACACAGTTTTATATGTAGGTATGACAAGAGCCCACTAGGATAGTGAACACAAGTTACAGCACCGCTCCTGTGCCAGGTAAGTCCACTACGGGCTCACCATAGCCCGTGCTACTTGCCCCGCTCCTGTGCCAGGTAAGTCCACTACGGGCTCACCATAGCCCGTGCCACTTGAAACTTTTGTTCCGAGTAGCTGAATCTACAACAACAACAACAACAGGATAGTGAACCTGTTTGCGAGTCGATTGAACGTTCAGGAGTGTGACCAAACTTGTATATTTCTACAGTCTCTTCACCCTAAGCAGCTTCCCTACACGATTACACACAGACTCACTGTAAATATCCCCCTGTGATGGAAATTAGTTTCAAAATGCTGGCGGTGACGTCAATGACAAAGAGAACCAGCCTTTTAGCTCAGCAAGCCCCCTCATGCTGGGGATTTATAATTGGCAATCACTGATTCCTTCCTGGGTACCAGCCTCGACCCTCAGGAACTTAGTAATGGTGTTGCTCAGCACCTTGCCGCACCTGTTTGCACTGAGCACAGGTGTGTGTGTGTGCTGAAAGGCATCGACCGATTAATACTCCATCTATGGTCTCGTATTGTAAATCAAAACACACAGAGATCACACTAACGTGATGCATCACATTACAGCTCAGTCGATTAAGGCAGTGTCTGAGATGCTCCCGGACGCAGGTTCGAATCCTCGTCACGGCCCTTGTGGATTTGTAAATCAAAAATTAAAGTTTGCTTAGCGTGAAGCAGTCAATGACGTCTGGAGGAGAAGTCTGGCTACACCCAAACATCCAACACACAGGAAACCGAATAATTGACTCAATTCTTCAGCTCAGGAGACTGTATCCATGCAGCCCACACTGGCTGACACATAAAGTGTATCTTTAGGTAATGTATCACCTACCTTCACAATCGACTTGAGAATGGTCCACGACGGACCAAAACGCCGTCGTCTCTTCACTTTCTAGTGTGTGGTCTGGTCAACATATTACAACCACGTTATTGTGACTCCTCGTCTGCTTCAGGAGACCCACAAGACCAGGACACTGTTACAGGTTCGCGCCAATAGAAGTAAATGTACACAAACATTCCAAGAGGCGTTGGATTAGCAAATAATAAGACAAACCGCTTATCTAAGCCGACACCTCAATGTTGAAGTCCAGAGGACAAATACCTTCTTGTATTCTGGTCACGCTCCCGACCTCTGAAGAGCTGGAAAGGGTTTTGGAACTGTGATTCTCATGTATTTATGTAATCATGTGAGTACCATGGGATCGAACTATAGGATCCTTTCATCTGCGGGGGCAGGTGCTCAGTGCTTCCGCTTTCATAGTATAAATATGGATTGTAACACCTAAGTGTATTTGTGTCCAATACCCGGAGGTACTTGGTAGAAAACTGAGAATATTTTATCGACTCCTGCTGCTGAAACTCGCTTTTGACATGGCCAGTGTGTGTCAAGCGTGCTCGCTCACAGGCTAGACACGATAGATTGGTATTCCTTAGGCAGTCGGGACAGTTTTCAGTTTTGCCAAGAGCACTTTGCCTTGGTGAAGGACATTGCAAGCGTGTTCTTAATTCAATATTTGTACCTCATCTCTGTAAAATTTTAAAAAGTAAAAGTAATAATATATATATATATATATATATATGCATGCAAATTAGCTGTGAAATGGAGTAATATCCTTTCTAAACATTTCTCCCTAAAAATGGGGGTCAAACAAGGTGCTGTTTTTCCTAAAATCTTGTTAAGAGAATTTTGTGTTGTTACCCATTGTTAAAGAGAGTTTAAGAGCCAGTCGAGCTGACTCTCACTTAAGCAATAATAACCCATTAACGTTTTCTGTTGTGGTGGTGATCTAGTTCTTCTCCCCCTTGACCAAAGAGGCTACGTTTAAGATTCGCCACCTGGAACAAAAAGCTCCAAGCAGCACGGGCTATGGCGAGCCCGTAGTTGTTCTGAGAGGCTACGGAAAAGCGTGTCCAGTTCTGCCAGTATTATAGTGATTGGTGTAAGTTGTTAACGATTAAGTTTCTGATTCTGGTAACGACAGGGTCGATGTGCTATGGTATTGGAACTCTTTTTTTTATGTAATAAATGTATTGTATCTTTTTTGTGTAAATATGTGCAATCATTTATGAATAAAAGCTTGATTTGATTTGTTTAGGGAAGGGAAAGGAACTGTCAGGGGTAAAGCGCCAAGCCATTACGACTATATAGCACTTGGAAGGGGTCAGGATAAGGATTTGGGATGGGACAGGAGGGAAGGAATGGTGCCCAACCACTTGGACGGTCGGGGATTGAACGCCGACCTGCATGAAGCGAAACCTTCGCTCTACCGTCCAGCCCAAGTGGCAGAAACAAATACGGAAATCAGGGAAATATACGCTAAGTCGTAACGGCTTGGCGTATTTCCCCCCCCCCCTCCCCATTAATTCCCTCCCTCCCCTACCTCTTCCGCCTCTTTCTGATATCCTATGACATCACCCGCTATCATCATCCTATGACATCACCCGCTATCATCATCCTATGACATCACCCGCTATCATCATCCTATCTCTCACTCTCTTCTACCTTCTTCTCTCCCATCTCCAGTCTTCTGCCTCACGAAACAACATGACCAAGATGCTGCGAGACTGAAGCTGTTCATCTCTCTTTAAGGAGATTTCAGGCAATGTTGTTCATAGACATGCCATAAGAAATGAGGTCGTTTCAAGGTGGAAAGAGAGAGAGAGAGAGAGAGAGAGAGAGAGAGAGAGAGAGAGAGAGAGAGAGAGAGAGAGAGAGAGAGAGAGAGAGAGAGAGAGAGAGAGAGAGAGAGAGAGAGAGAGAGAGAGAGAGAGAGAGAGAGAGAGAGAGAGAATGAATAAACCACAAGGAATTAATAAATGCATTAACTATAAGCATTACTCAAAATAAATATTCAGAACTTCTAACGACCAAGCACAATAGCTGTAATTACAATGGAAATTCATCGATAATTGAACCATTTATATTGTCGATATTAATTAAGAGATCGTAGGACTGGTATATTTAAATTGTAATTACACTTGGATCCACATGTGGGTGGGGGGGAGGGGGGGAAGGGGGCGTTCTAACATGCTATAATTAAAATGGTGAGACATTCAATTTAGTGGTTCACAGCCCCGGCGAGGCAGCGAGAGGACGGGGGAAAACAATTGGGTCATTTAAGGTTTGACTCTTACTGACAGCTGTGTAATTATGTTAACATATACAGAGTCGAGAATGTGTTGGGCGTCTAACTCAAACCGCTTCCTCCTCCTCCTCCATATTGTGTGTGTGCGTGTGTGTGTGTGTGTGTGTGTGTGTGTGTGTGTGTGTGTGTGTGTGTGTGTGTGTGTGTGTGTGTGTGTGTGTGTGTGTGTGTGTGTGTGTGTGTGTGTGTGTGTGTGTGTGTGTGTGTGTGTGTGTGTGTGTGTATGCGCGCGCGTGTGTGTGTGTGTATGTGATAAGTATTGTCTTTACCTATTTTCCTAAGCTTTTTACCCCCCTCTACTAGCATTCTTGCCCTATTTCACCCTTCCTCTTCCAGTAGTCTACCCCCATTACTGTTTTTCCTCTCAACTCCCTCAATTCGTCCCTCTCTCCCCATTTCCACACTCAAGTTCGCGGGGCCGGAACGAAGCGGTGTCACCACCAAAATCCCAAATGAAAATTCAAAATTCGCATCATATTCCGAAATCAGGGGCATGGAAATTGGATTGTAAATCGGTCTGCAAGTGGACCAGGGACGCCCAGATGTGGTCTGAAACCCGGATGACCAGGCAATTCACACCCCCCCCAAATAATAAAAGCTTGGTTGTGGAGGGGGTTGGGGTGGGGTGGGGTGGGGGTTTCTGCGGGGGTTCATGCTATGGAGAGAGAGAAAATTGCCGTGCAGAATAGGAAGGGGGGCCCTGTTGTGGAGGAGATTGTAATGGGGGAATTAATTACTTTTTTTGTGCCAATTCCACACGATAAGAGGCCACGGAAGGGTGGGGGTGGGGGAGGGGGGGTTGTTAAGGCGAAACACGCACGACATTCGTGTAATCACGAACGTAACTTTCAAGAAAACTTTTCAAACACGCACGTGACCACGTGGCGTCTGCCCGGCCAGATCTCTGACCTTTTTTTTTTATATCCCAATTTCATGCACGAGCAAAAATCAATGTGAGAAAACCTGGATGGCCGCTCAAGCGCGTGTTGTGATTCATGGAGCGTTCTATCGCTCAAGCGGCTGCTTACCTACATGTACTCACCTAGATGTGCTGACAGAGATGCACTCGACTCCCTTTTAGGTTAAATGTACCGAGTTTCCATCTTTCTCTCTCATATTTACACAATTTATGTACCTAATTCGCTTCAGCCAATTCTACGCCTAATTTAATCCACTAATTGACGCCTCTATCACTGAATACCTTGTTTCTGAATCTCTGGGACTCATCTGTCTCTATTTTCCATCTATGCTCCCTTGTTTTGATTGTCCCACCTATGAAAAATGTAAACAAATCTCTTATGTCGTTATATGATTTTGTCATTATGTACCCCCATACCTATTCTGTGAGTGGCAGTAGACCCCATACCTATCCTGTGAGTGGCAGTAGACCCCATACCTATCCTGTGGGTGGTAGTGGACCCCCATACCCATCCTGTGGGTGGAAGTGGACCCCCATACTCATCCTGTGGGTGGTAGTGGACCCCCATACCCATCCTGTGGGTGGTAGTGGACCCCCATACCCATCCTGTGGGTGGTAGTGGACCCCCATAGCCATCCTGTGGGTGGTAATGGACCCCATACCCATCCTGTGGGTGGTAATGGATCCCATATCCATCCTGTGGGTGGTAGTGGACCCCCATACCCATGCTGTGGGTGGTAGTGAACCCCATACCAATCCTGTGGGTGGAAGTGGACCCCCATACCCATCCTGTGGGTGGTAATGGACCCCCCATACCCATCCTGTGGGTGGTAGTGGACCCCATATCCATCCTGTGGGTGGTAGTGGACCCCCATACCCATCCTGTGGGTGGTAGTGGACCTCATACCCATCCTGTGGGTGGTAGTGAACCCGATACCTATCCTGTGGGTGGTAGTGAACCCCATACCAATCCTGTGGGTGGAAGTGGACCCCCATACCCAACCTGTGGGTGGTAGTGAACCCCCCCCTTACCCATCCTGTGGGTGGTAGTGGATCCCCATACCCATCCTGTGGGTGGTAGTGGACCCCATACCCATCCTGTGGGTGGTAGTGAACCCCATACCAATCCTGTGGGTGGCAGTAGACCCCATACCTATCCTGTGGGTGGTAGTGGACCCCCCATACCCATCCTGTGGGAGGTAGTGGACCCAATACCCATCCTGTGACGGTGGTGGAACAACCCGTTCTCCTAATAGCACGTCGCTTTTTGACGTACACTCTACCTAAGGCCAAAAATCGTCATACTAGAAAATAGTACCGGCTCGCGAAATTGACATATTGTCCCGTTTTCTGCTTTGGGTCCTCTGGTAGGTTAGGATAAGGGCACGTTAGTACGACACTCTCTGAACGTTGGGAAACCTCTGGAGGATGAGCTGAGTGGAAAAAAGGTTACAGAGACCCAAAATGGACTCAGGAACTGAAGCCCAACATTCATCTACTTAGCTAAACAGGTTTACAATCTTGATAAACCAGTTGACACAGTTTAATGTCAGATAAGAGATTAAAGTCTCTTATCCTCAGTAATTTACATTTTTATCGTTATATAGAACCACATATTATGACTTGTCTGACATACGTGATGCACAGAGATCTGCATGGCATACATAGTACACATACAGAGCGCTACATGACACATAGTACACATACAGAGCCCCTGCATGACACATAGTACACATACAGAGCCCTACATGACACATAGTACACATACAGAGTCCCTGCATGACACATAGTACACATACAGAGCGCTATATGACACATAGTACATATACAGAGCCCTACATGACACATAGTACACATACAGAGCCCTACATGACACATAGTACACATAGAGAGTCCCTGCATGACACATAGTACACATACAAACCCCTACATGACACATAGTACACATACAGAGCCCCTGCATGACACATAGTACACATACAGAGCCCTACATGACACATAGTACACATACAGAGTCCCTGCATGACACATAGTACACATACAGAGCGCTACATGACACATAGTACACATACAGAGCCCTACATGACACATAGTACACATACAGAGTCCTTGCATGACACATAGTACACATACAAACCCCTACATGACACATAGTACACACACAGAGCCCCTGCATGACACATAGTACACATACAAACCCCTACATGACACATAGTACACATACAGAGCCCCTACATGACACATAGTACACATACAGAGCCCTACATGACACATAGTACACATACAGAGCCCCTGCATGACACATAGTACACATACAGAGTCCCTGCATGACACATAGTACACATACAGAGTCCCTGCATGACACATTGTACACATACAGAGTCCCTGCATGACACATAGTACACATAAAGAGCCCCTGCATGACACATAGTACACATACAGAGCGCTACATGACACATAGTACACATACAGAGCCCCTGCATGACACATAGTACACATACAGAGCCCTACATGACACATAGTACACATAAAGAGCCCTACATGACACATAGTACACATAAAGAGCCTCTGCATGACTGTGCATAGGCACGAGTAGTCAGTCACTGCGTTTGTCTATTTTGCGCATGCCGCTGATGTGTCACAGTTAATGTACTCCACGGTGTATGATGAATGCCAATTTCGGTATTGCTGCTCAGTACCAACGTGCCCATTACAGTACTACCCATCAATACCAACGTGCCCATTACCCTATTAAACCTCAGTACCAACATATGCCTTTAATAATAATACTACTGATAATAATGATAAAAGTAAATACAAACATTTAATAAGATTTATCGAATAGCCGAAAAGTGGATAATTGGATACTTTTTATCATGCTGGACAAAGAATTTAAAAACCATGTAACGAACGTAGAAAATAGGATCGAATTCCATTGTGTCCCTGCATTTATTGGGGTAAATCCCATTAGTTGCTGTGAAATGTGGTTAAATTGAATTTGCAATTGGGATTGAATGGGGAAGAATGGGGGAAGGGGGAGAGGTGGGTGGTAGGGTGTGATAGTGTTGAATTCTATTACGCTAATAGACGCGAGTTTCTGGCGCTTATAAATATAATAAACTACAGTGTAATTCTCTAAAATAGGTATAGTTATGTCTGGATTATTTTAAACGAGGGAGTGGGAAGTTAGCGAGGGAGGGAGTCACGGCCAGGGGGGAGAGAGAGAGAGAGAGAGAGAGAGAGAGAGAGAGAGAGAGAGAGAGAGAGAGAGAGAGAGAGAGAGAGAGAGAGAGAGAGAGAGAGAGAGAGAGAGAGAGAGAGAGAGAGAGAGAGAGAGGGAGGGAGGGGTACCTGCCTGAACACAATTGGTCTCTCGTGAAATGAGATTTTTAGGGTAATTATGACTGGATCTCATCATATGTGTATTAAGAGGTGAGCGTTCACGTTGCACGCACACACACACACACACACACACACACACACACACACACACACACACACACACACACACACACACACACACACACACACACACACACACACACACACTTCTGTCTTCGCTGGAAGACAGAAGAGTTAGGGGGGGACATGATCACCACGTACAAGATTCTCAGAGGAATTGATAGGGTAGATAAAGACAGGCTATTTAACACAAGGGGCACACGCACTAGGGGACACAGATGGAAACTGAGTGCCCAAATGAGCCACAGAGATATTAGAAAGAACTTTTTTTAGTGTCAGAGTAGTTGACAAATGGAATGCATTAGGAAGTGATGTGGTGGAGGCTGACTCCATACACAGTTTCAAGTGTAGATATGATAGAGCCCAATAGGCCCAGGAACCTGTACACCAGTTGACTGACAGTTGAGAGACGGAACCAAAGAGCCAGAGCTCAACCCCCCGCAAGCACAAATAGGTGAGTACACACACACACACATGCACACGCGCGCGCGCATAAGCACAAAAACCGCCGGAACCAATTAGGACAATATGAGATTCAGGTGGCCATTAGTGTAATTACCTGGGTAATACACCTTTCAAAACACACTAAGCCTATCTAACATGGCTACACAGCCTGTATACAGGCTCCTGCCCGCGACCCAACGCTATATCTATCTATATAAATCTATATCTATATCTATCTATATAAATGATATATCTATATGTATCTATCCACACTACCATGGATGTGACGTTTCATTCACCCCTGGGAGGCACTGGGTGTCTCGAACACCCGTCCTCTGACATGGGCGCTCTTACCGACTTTGAGGCATTAAGTCTCAGTTTGATATCAGTTTGGTGTGTTTGAGAGCCTCTCTTATAAGGTGTATGTGTGTGTGTTCAGTTGCTCAGTGGTTAAAGATACGGGCTTCATATCCCCCTTCTCTGGTGGCCTGTGGTTCGAGTCTCTAATGATGTATGAATGGGGCAGCATTATGGATGTATGGGGCAGCACTGTGAATGTATGGGGCAGCATTATGAATGTATGGGGCAGCATTATGGATGTATGGGGCAGCATTATGGATGTATGGGGCAGCATTATGGATGTATGGGGCAGCATTATGGATGTATGGGGCAGCATTATGGATGTATGGGGCAGCATTATGGATGTATGGGGCAGCATTATGGATGTATGGGGCAGCATTATGGATGTATGGGGCAGCATTATGGATGTATGGGGCAGCATTATGGATGTATGGGGCAGCATTATGGATGTATGGGGCAGCATTATGGATGTATGGGGCGGCATTATGGATGTATGGGGCAGCATTATGGATGTATGGGGCAGCATTATGGATGTATGGGGCAGCATTATGGATGTATGGGGCAGCATTATGGATGTATGGGGCAGCATTATGGATGTATGGGGCAGCATTATGGATGTATGGGGCGGCATTATGGATGTATGGGGCAGCATTATGGATGTATGGGGCGGCATTATGGATGTATGGGGCAGCATTATGGATGTATGGGGCAGCATTATGAATGTATGGGGCAGCATTATGGATGTATGGGGCAGCATTATGGATGTATGGGGCAGCATTATGGATGTATGGGGCAGCATTATGGATGTATGGGGCAGCATTATGGATGTATGGGGCAGCATTATGGATGTATGGGGCGGCATTATGGATTTATTGGGCAGCATTATGAATGTATGGGGCAGCATTATGAATGTATGGGGCGGCATTATGGATGTATAGAACTAAGCCTTCACTCAAACGTTAAGCCTAACGAGGAGCCCTTCAGTATACACAAATAAACTTTTATTTATTATTCTCTAAGATAACTAATAAGTTGAAACAAATTATTGAACTATGAAACAAATATATATTTATAATTTATATTAACTTAAACATTAATGTTTAATTAATGTTATTATTATTAATGTTTCTTCACAAACACTAATTACCAAAATTCATAATTACTAAAACACGTCAGATTTCCAGACAAACCATTAATAACATTCTAAACTCACATAAAAAACACAAACACGACAGCCAGTCAATAATATACACACAAAGCAGTCAAATAATACACACAACAGTCAATAACACACACACAACAGTCAATAACACACACACAACAGTCAATGACACATATACAACAGTCAATAACACACATACACAACAGTCAATAACACACATACACAACAGTCAATAACACACATACACAACAGTCAATAACACACATACACACACACAGCACGATAGAAAGCCTATTTCTCTCAGTGTTTGTGTCCTCATAGAAGGACATTGTGCCCCCCCCTTCCCCCATCACCCCTCCCTGCCCCCCCTAAACCCCCAGCACCCCTCCCTGCCCCCCCTAAACCCCCAGCACCCCTTCCTGCCCCCCCTAAACCCCCAGCACCCCTCCCTGCCCCCCCTAAACCCCCAGCACCCCTCCCTGCCCCCCCTAAACCCCCAGCACCCCTCCCTGCCCCCCTAAACCCCCAGCACCTTTCCCTGCCCCCCTATACCCCCACCACCCCTCGCAGCCAGAAATATAGCCGGATAGAAGTTAGCGGGTGTGAAGTTCCCGCCAATGGGAGTGAGAGGCTTCAATATGTGTTTTTAAACGAACTCGTCGTGGGAAGGGGGGCTGATACCCCCTTGGAGAGGAGGGGGGAGGAGATATTCCCTTGGGAAAGGGGGGGAGAAGGAGAGGTTCGCTGAGGAGGGGGGAGTATAGAGAGGGGGAAGAGAGGTTTAGTGGTGTGGGAGAGGGAGAAGAGGGAAAGGGGGGGGATGGAGAGACTCACCTGGGGGAGAGGGGAGGTGATTATAAGGGGAAAGCGCCAAGTCTTTACGCCTATATAGCACTGGGAAGGTGTCTGGATAAGGATTTGGGATGGGACGGAGGGTAGGAATGGTGCCCAAGCACTTGGACGGTTGGGGATTGAACGCTGACCTGCATGAAGCAAGACCGTCGCTCTACCGTCCAACCCAAGTGGTTAGATAGGGGGGTGGGGGGGGAGGACACGAAGACTGAAGAACAGTCAGTATTCATTGTATAAATCAATTCAAATATGAATAACTTGTCAGTGTAATGATTATTGAATTTAAAAGTATTCATGTGTCTCCCAAAACAAAGATTTTTATTTTATTTTAATGTAATTTACGTCCCAATTTGTAATGTGCAAGGCGCTTCCAGTTGCCTTGTAATGCAAACTTAAAATCATAGTCTTAATAAATAATAATAATATGAAATTGCCAAAAAAGGTCTATATTGGTCCATATAAGGCAACTCTTGTTTATATCCACCCAAACTCATTCATATACAGTATATGTCAGTACTACACTTGAAACAATACACTCCCTCCCCCTCTCCGTTTATTATGTGCCCAGTAATTAGTTTTATACGTCAACAACCCTGTTCTTGAACGTCAAACCAACGCTAATTCAACGTCGAATCGTAGGCGGGTCTCGGGGGGGGGGGGGTGTTCGTTATATATAGTTCGTTATATCCTATAGCAGACCTCATCCCCCTTACAACAGCACCAGCTTCGATAATCATTGTATAACGTTCACTATAGCGCGGCTGAGAACATTCAAGTTCAAACTAAATATAAGGGATACCGTGCATTGATTTCGGGGCTCAACGTCTTCCGCGGCCCGGTCCCTACCTCCTAATGACCAATCAATAAAGTGGAAAGGAAATTTAATATATATATATATATATATATATATATATATATATATATATATATATATATATATATATATATATATGTCGTACCTAGTAGCCAGAACGCACTTCTCAGCCTACTATGCAAGGCCCGATTTGCCTAATAAGCCAAGTTTTCATGAATTATATATTTTTCGACTACCTAACCTACCTAACCTAACCTAACCTAACTTTTTCGGCTACCTAACCTAACCTAACCTATAAAGATAGGTTAGGTTAGGTTAGGTAGGGTTGGTTAGGTTCGGTCATATATCTACGTTAATTTTAACTCCAATAAAAAATAATTGATTTCATACATAATGAAATGGGTAGCTTTATCTTTTCATAAGAAAAAAAATAGAGAAAATATATTAATTCATGAAAACTTGGCTTATTAGGCAAATCGGGCCTTGCATAGTAGGCTGAGAAGTGCGTTCTGGCTACTAGGTACGACATATATATATATATATATATATATATATATATATATATATATATATATATATATATATATATATATATATATATATATATATATATATCACCTCTCAAGAGGTGATACATATCGTGTCTTAAAAGATCAGGAATATTGCCTCATTCCTCCACACAAAAGTCCCAGGACGCTATTTGAGAGATACTGTTTGGGTGAAGTTGTATATCGTGTCTTATGTCTTGCAAAGTCAAGATACAGTCTTCTTGCAGGAAACTCTGCCGTGATGACCTTCAAGTTCGTGCACCTGACGTCTAGTATTGACGTTCCGGAGACGACCAAACAAATCTGGGGGCCAATGACGTTAATGTAACGCTGAATCAACGATAGTGACGTTGATCTTCTGCTGGTTAGACGTAACTCTTAGCGTATGTGTTGCCAGCTCGGGTAACGTGGGATAAGCCAAGATTCGTTCTCAGGGACGTCTATTAGACGCCTCGAAGACGTTTTCTGCTGATGGTGTCTTGTAGTTTCTTGAAGCTGTCTATACTCCTCTTCCTTGACTTGAATTATGTTGACCATCTTGAGGTTATCTTGAGAGGATTTCGGGGCTTTCGTGTCCCCGCGGCCCGGTCCTCGACCAGGCCTCCACCCCCAGGAAGCAGCCCGTGACAGCTGACTAACACCCTGCAGGTACCTAGTTTACTGATGGTAACAGGGGCATAGGGTGAAAGAAACTCTGCCCATTGTTTCTCGCCGGCGTCTGGGATCGAACCCAGGACCACAGGATCACAAGTCCAGCGTGCTTTCCGCTCAGCCGACCAGACCACACACTAGAAGGTGAAGGGACGACAACGTTTCGGTCCGTCCTGGACCATTCTCAAGTCGATTGTGGCAGAGTGGACAGCGCTTGGGACACGTAATTCGAAGGACCGGGGGATCGATCCCCGGCGATAGTGGAAACAAATGCGCAGAGTTTCTTTCACCCTGATGCGTCTGTTCACCTAGCAGTAAAGAGGTACCTGGGAGTTAGACAGCTTGACTTGAATTTACTTTTCAGAACCACTGACCTGCGCATATGGGTAAAAACGTTCTGCCATACTTGTTGTTTAAGAGTCGCTACTCGGGACAAAAAGTTCCAAGTAGCACGGGCTATGGTGAGCCCGTATTTCTGCCATACTTTTTCTGGAAGCGTATGGCAACCGTCTTGAACTTATTTACAACGACATGGGCGGTGTGTCCATGTAAACAAGGACACAGGCAGTGTCCTTGTTTGAGTGTCCAGGAGTGTCCAGTGTCCTGATACACACACACACACACAGGAGGCAGCATGTAGCAGCTGTCTAACTCCCAGGTACCTCTTTACTGCTAGGTGAACAGACGCATCAGGGTGAAAGAAACTCTGCCCATTTGTTTCCACCATTGCCGAGGATAGTGGAAACACTACACTACACGGGCCTGTGTCGTGTAGTGTGTGTGTTTACTAGTTGTGTTTTTGCGGGGGTTGAGCTTTGCTCTTTCGGCCCGCCTCTCAACTGTCAATCAACTGTTTACTAACTACTTTTTTTTTTTTTTTTTTTTTTTTTCCCCCACACCACACACACACACACACCCCAGGAAGCAGCCCGTGACAGCTGACTAACTCCCAGGTACCTATTTACTGCTAGGTAACAGGGGCACTTAGGGTGAAAGAAACTTTGCCCATTTGTTTCTGCCTCGTGCGGGAATCGAACCCGCGCCACAGAATTACGAGTCCTGCGCGCTATCCACCAGGCTACGAGGCCCCCTAAATAAACATACAGACACACACAACACACAATCACAGTAACGTGATGTATCAATGTGACAAATCTGTAAGACCGGTGAGGCGGGATTCGAACCCGTGCGCCGGGTATTCTCCCCCAAGACACACGCTCTAGCCAACCAGGCCACGACATGTGTGTGTGTGTGTGTGTGTGTGTGTGTGTGTGTGTGTGTGTGTGTGTGTGTGTGTGTGTGTGTGTGTGTGTGTGTGTGTGTGTGTGTGTGTGTGTGTGTGTGTGTGTGTGTGTGTGTGTGTGTGTGTGTGTGTGTGTGTGTGTGTGTGTGTGTGTGTTGCGTCCCCCCCCCCTACCCCATCTCTCCTGGCAGTGCAAGCGTTCATTCCACGCTCCAGCCTGCTGCTATTCTCGTCTCTATGGAAGTCCTGGGAAAAAAAAGAACTGGAATTCGGAAACTCTGGGAGAAAAAAAAAATAAAGTGAAGAGATTGTTGTTTTCAATTTGGTGTTGACTAGTAAAGACATGTGTGTGTGTTTTTTTTTTTAACTGGATAATGTTATTTTGCTTGATTATACGGCTAGAGTTATAGGTTAGGTTAGGTTAGGTTAGGTTAGGTTAGGTTAGGTTTTTTTAAACACAGCCGCCTCGACCTACAGGTTTTGATACACAAAAAAAATTTAAGAAAGGGAATGAGAAATCATGACAATTTTAACCTAAGCTAACCATCACCAGCATTGACAAAAACACCCCCCATCAACACCTGCTCTTCTACACCCATCAAAAACACCTCCCCATCAACACCTGCTCTTCTACACCCACCAAACCCCCTCCCCATCAACACCTGCTCCTCTACACCCATCACAAACCCCCCCCCATCAACACCTGCTCTTCTACACCCATCACAAAAAACACCCCCCTCCATCAACACCTGCTCTTCTACACCCACCAAAAACACCCCCTCATCAACACCTGCTCTTCTACACCCATCACCAACCCCCCCTCCTCCCCCCATCACCATCAGCACTGTCCCCCCCCTCGTCAGCTGACTGCCCTATCAGCTGAGGAATGTCTGGCTAGCCAACATCTTTGCTCTTATCTTATCTCTGGACCCTGACAGTTCTTCGGGAGGTTTTCGCGTTAAGATTTCTCGACCGGACTCACTCGTAGGATTCATGTTCTTCCGAGACTGATTACTGCATTCATGTTCCTCGTGGACTCACTGGGTGCATTCATGTTCCTCGTGGACTCACTGGGTGCATTCATGTTCCTCGTGGACTCTCTGGCTGCATTCATGTTCCTCGTGGACTCACTGGGTGCATTCATGTTCCTCGTGGACTCACTGGGTGCATTCATGTTCCTCGTGGACTCACTGGGTGCATTCATGTTCCTCGTGGACTCAGTGGGTGCATTCATGTTCCTCGTGGACTCACTGGGTGCATTCATGTTCCTCGTGGACTCACTGGGTGCATTCATGTTCCTCGTGGACTCTCTGGCTGCATTCATGTTCCTCGTGGACTCACTGGGTGCATTCATGTTCCTCGTGGACTCACTGGGTGCATTCATGTTCCTCGTGGACTCACTGGGTGCATTCATGTTCCTCGTGGACTCACTGGGTGCATTCATGTTCCTCGTGGACTCACTGGGTGCATTCATGTTCCTCGTGGACTCACTGGGTGCATTCATGTTCCTCGTGGACTCACTGGGTGCATTCATGTTCCTCGTGGACTCACTGGGTGCATTCATGTTCCTCGTGGACTCACTGGGTGCATTCATGTTCCTCGTGGACTCACTGGGTGCATTCATGTTCCTCGTGGACTCACTGGGTGCATTCATGTTCCTCGTGGACTCACTGGGTGCATTCATGTTCCTCGTGGACTCACTGGGTGCATTCATGTTCCTCGTGGACTCACTGGGTGCATTCACGTTCCTCGTGGACTCACTGGGTGCATTCATGTTCTTCATGAACTCTCTTGGTGAATTCCTATTATTCAGGGACTCTTGGTTTGCATAAATGCAGCCAAAGAGTTATATTGATATATGGCTCTGGAGTTAGGTTTCATGTGTGTATTCATCTAGTTGTGCTTGCGGGGGTTGAGCTCTGCTCTTTCGGCCCGCCTCTCAACTGTCAATCAATCAACTGTTACTAACTACTATTTTTATTTTATTTTTTTCACACACACGCACCCCATCCCCCCCCCAGGAAGCTGCCCTTAGCAGCTGTCTAACTCCCAGATACCTATTTACTGCTAGGTAACAGTGGCATCAGGGTGAACGAACATTCTGCCCATTTGTTTTCCGCCGGCGCCGGGAATCGAACAATGGTCCCTAGGGTCCACGAGTCTAGAGCGCTATCCACAGCTTCCACCCCCGGGTGTGTGTGTGTGTGTGTGTGTGTGTGTGTGTGTGTGTGTGTGTGTGTGTGTGTGTGTGTGTGTGTGTGTGTGTGTGTGTGTGTGAAACTAAACATGCACGCACACACACACACTCAACGCGTCTATAGGCCCTCTGCAAACCCCAACAATAAGGGCTGAGTGGTTAAGGTTGTGATATCTATATTTAAGGTTGTGATATCTACATTTAAGGTTGTGATATCTATATTTAAGGTTGTGATATCTATCACCTCTTAAACTCTTTCTATACGACAAGGCAGGTGCAAGCCAGCCAAAGATATCAACCCACCGAACTTCTTCACGTGACTCTACCGTTGCTAATCCAGAAGTTAAAGAGTGCCTGGGATTGAGAGCGATTGGGGAGGTTTACGGGGAGGAATTTGGGATTTATGGGGGGGGGGGGGGTTATGGGGGGGGGGGGAAGGGAGGTTTTTGGGGGTAGGTTTTGTGGTGGGTTCTGAATTGATTTTAAGGGTGGGATTTTCTTTAATGTGGGTTTTTGGGATGAGGTTTGGGGGGGGG
This sequence comes from Procambarus clarkii, assembly GCF_020424385.1. Classification (NCBI taxonomy): domain Eukaryota; kingdom Metazoa; phylum Arthropoda; class Malacostraca; order Decapoda; family Cambaridae; genus Procambarus; species Procambarus clarkii. The sequence continues at coordinate 21,262 of NW_025553401.1, forward strand.
GGCTTTGAAAGAAAGGGGTTGGATAGATGGGGTAGATAAATATATATTGAAGGATAGATATATGGAGAGATGAGAGACAGATATACCCGGGCCACGCCGGGTAATTAACTCCCTAATAGATCTTCAAGAGAGAATGTCTGTCAATGTTTCCAAAGGTTGGTGGCTACATTAAAAAATATATATATATATTTATTGAATCATATCAACACCAAACTTATAATAAAGAATTTAATATTTACAAATTTAAGTTTAATTTATAAGCTTAATTTAGACAGAGTAGGAGACGACTGGAATACCCTACCAAGGCTGTTTATATGTGCCAAATACCTTGAATCACTCTAGTTACAAAAATAACTAGACAAAAATCTATATATACAAAAAATTTACACAGAAAAGTTTGTAAAAATACTGGGTGGTAATTGAGCCTATTCTCACGAGTTAGTAGGCCTATTGCCTCATAAACAATGAGTAGGCCTATACTGTACTGTTCCCTGATTCCCTTCACAGAATAGTATTCAGCTCCCCCCCCTCAAAAAGGCTCACACATCTCTCTCTCTCTCTCTCTCTCTCTCTCTCTCTCTCTCTCTCTCTCTCTCTCTCTCTCTCTCTCTCTCTCTCTCTCTCTCTCTCTCTCTCTCTCTCTCTCTCTCTCTCTCTCTCTCTCTCTCTCTCCATAGCATCCATAGGCTTAATATCTGAGACGTTAGAACCCATGCAGGTTCTAACATGGGTTCTACCACACGGGGTTCCATGCAGGTTCTTAGTACTGTGTCTATATGTGTTATGGCTTAAGCCCCATTTTCTAGAATCAATATTAGTCGAATGTATTGACGTCTGAGGATAATATCACTATTTAAATACATGACCTAATAAAGTTAATCCACAGATGGTTAATAATAAAGACTTTACTTATGCAAGACTATATCAAAGAGTAACACTTACCTATCCAGGATTTTGCGGAAAATAAGACTTACCTATCCAGAATTACCTACCCAGGACACCAACGAGCTTACCTATCTAAAATAAGACTTACCTATCCAGAATTACCTACCCAGGGCACCAACGAGCTTACCTATCTAAAATAAGACTTACCTATCCAGAATTACCTACCCAGGGCACCAACGAGCTTACCTATCTAAAATAAGACTTACCTATCCAGCGCAATCGCAACTAGGTGAAGGATAGAGGCCGTACAGCAGAGGACGTCACTCGAAGTCCACATGTCGCAGAGTTCTGGACCCAGGATCCACTCCTTGCTGATCTGAAGAAGAATTACAGTGACTTAGAACATGAGAATTAAGAACCAAAAGACGTAAGTTCGAACCCTCGTTACAGCCCTTGTGAATTTGTTCATACCTTCAGAGGCTCTGTTGCACCCAAACTCAATTCATGTAACGAATTGACTAACCTACGCTTGAAACAATTTCAATCGATCCTTTTCGACTATTACGTTATCTAGAAATGTGTTTACATAAATCAACAACCGTGTTTTCAAACCAGTATTGACCCAGATCTTGGCTAAATGTAAACTTATAACAATGTGTATACATTGTTTCGAATTGTATTTTGCGTTGATATATTTGAATGTTGAAAACGACGACGTTTCAGAAGTTCTGGACCATTATCAAGTCATATAGGATAATATAGTATTTTTAATTTTATTATTATCCCCTTTGTTATATCTTTTCATAGATTTATATATTTCAATCGTATAACCTTTTACTCTTCGTGTTTCTAAAGAATGTAAGTTAAGCTAATTTAATCTCTCTTTATAAGGCAGGTTTCTAATTCCTGAGATTAAATTTTGTCACCTTTTTTCTGAAGGTATTTCAGTGAATTTATGTCCATTCCATATTTCAGAGACCAAAACTAAGCTGTATAATCTAAATGGGGCATAACAGGGGCAAGATAGAGCAGGAGAATAAGTCTAGATATCTTATTTCTAACGCTTCTAGATATCTGGAGAATATTGTATGATAATACTGGTTTTGGGGGATTACTTAGGATCACAGGCCATGTGGGGTGATTAAAAGGGATTTGCTGGTAATTAAAAGATGTAACTTCGACTGGGGTCTTTTGGATATATTAGTCTTGATAACTGTCCTTATTGGTTACAAGGGTTCAAAACTATTTTTTACAATTGTATTAGACGGCAGGATGCGAAGGTCTCGCTTTTTACAGGTCGGCGTTCGATTCCCGATGTTTTGTGTGGTAGGGGCTACTCCAACCCATTGTCCAAGTGCCATACAATCCTACTGCCTTAGTATGATAAATATAGAAATTTATTCTCCTCGTAGTGACTCTCCTCGTAACTACCTAACCTGATCCTGCCAATTACATCACAATTCATGGCTCGCAGATGATTCCTGGTAATTACAGGAGATTACTGGTGATTACTAAAACTTAATGGAGATTTCTGGAAAACTAAAAATGATTGAAGATTACCGAATACGGGGGAGGATTACTAAGAGATATCGAGGATTATTGGTAATGAAGGATTAATCTACAGACAATTAAGTAAAGTGGAGACACAAAAATGAGATGAAAAGACAGAATAAAGGCATTATATAATTTCAATCATTTTGGATTTATATATTATAAATGTTGAGTATATTATAATACCAAGTTTAGAACGGAGATTTTCTTAACATTAATGTGACATGATAATGTGGTTTACAGTTTATATAACAAGGATGAAAGAGACTTAAACCTCCAGAAATTTAGTGGTACACCAGATTGGGATTAAAGTCTCCTTTGGGTATTCCTGTGAGGTTTACATATACGAATACACTAAACGTGTGTGTGTGTGTGTGTGTGTGTATGTATATATATATATATATATATATATATATGTCGTACCTAGTAGCCAGAACTCACTTCTCAGCCTACTATTCAAGGCCCGATTTGCCTAATAAGCCAAGTTTTCCTGAATTAATATATTTACTATAATTTTTTTCTTATGAAATGATAAAGCAACCCTTTTCTCTATGTATGAGGTCAATTTTTTTTTATTGGAGTTAAAATTAACGTAGATATATGACCGAACCTAACCAACCCTACCTAACCTAACCTAACCTATATTTATAGGTAAGGTTAGGTTAGGTAGCCAAAAAAAGCTAGGTTAGGTTAGGTTAGGTAGGTTAGGTAGACGAAAAAACATTAATTCATGAAAACTTGGCTTATTAGGCAAATCGGGCCTTGAATAGTAGGCTGAGAAGTGCGTTCTGGCTATTAGGTACGACATATATATATATATATATATATATATATATATATATATATATATTCAAATGAGTATTTCAGAAAACTTATATGATTACAGATGACAATGGTTACCTGGGAGGAAGTTATTAAATGAATAGACCAATTTCAAACCTAACAAGTCTTCAGGACCAGATACAGAAGATGGCAAAAAAACAGAGAAAATACAATTCGGAAAAAAGATAAAGAGGTGGGAAGGAGAGAGAAGATTGAGGAACAGACTCAAACAGAAATAAATACAAAGAAATTAAAACAACAGGGAGACTACAGACTCTTATAATACAAAAAGAAAATAGGGGCAGGAGCATGCACAATGAGATGAATACAATTGAAATGAATGAATGAATGAAATCAATGAAATGAATACAATTCAAGATGAGGCTCAATCACCTCTTAAATTTACAGGGGAATTTATTAGTAATGGGAGACTTCAACCTTGAACAAAACTAACTGGGAAAACTTTTAAAAAGATACGAAGACCTCGAACAAAAACAACCGGGAAAAATTGGAAAATATACGAAGAGCAACTAGCAGAAGTAGCAGTGAGTAACTTAATACAATCCGTCAAGGTTTAAACACGGAGGAGGGGAAAGTGGTAGGTTATTTTGAGGTTATCTTGAGATGATTTCGGGGCATTCAGCACTGCTCCTGTGCCAGGGAAGTCCATCCAGTGCTACTTGCCCCGCTCCTGTGCCAGGTAAGTTACGGGCTCACCATAGCCCGTGCTACTTGGAACTTGTTCCGAGTAGCTGAATCTATAACAACAACAACGATTTCGGGGTTTAGCATCCCCACGGCCCGGTCCTCGACCAGGCCTCCTTTTTGACTTGTACGTTGTACGTTGACTTGTACTTTTGGTACGTTGAAACAAACAAAAAAAAACTAGACTTAATCTCAACACAGATGTTCACTGAGAACACTGAGCATAAAATGGCAATTAGAGTCCGTAACTACAGTCTTGGAAGTCCCCTGTTCACCCAGCAGTAATTGAAGACCTGGTTGTAAACCAATTAAGAGGTTTATGATGATACATGGAAAGAGAGAAAGCTTTTGAGCCTGCTAACAAAGTGTCAGAATCTGTCTGTCCTTATATCCACCTGTGTTTATAGCAACAAAATACTTTATCATCAGAGAAACGAGCAAATGTAGCGAGTTGAAATAGAAGACAGTTGAGGATAAATCCATGTTTTCGGAATACATTGCAAACAGGCGACTCACTGGCTGGGCCCGGGAGCTGAAGCTCACTCGACACGCATATGTAGATGAATACACATGAGTACACGCATGTGAGTTCATATACTCAAACACAGCGCGCACATGTAGATGAATACACATGAGTAAACGCATGTGAGTAATTGCTGTGGTAAACACAATGGTACCATTTTCAAAACGATTCTATGGCTGGTTTTGATTTTGAGTTTTGTGAAAAATGACGATTTCGCCCGGGCTGCGATTCTTTGCAGGCGGCGGGCTGTATGTACCAAATCTTTGTCTTCGTCCGCTGGTCAAGTTTTTATTACTTGATTTAATCATTGTGTTCCTTCTATATCTATAAAATACGGATGACTGTCTGTGTAAGGTAAAAGGTACGTAAGTACCATAGAGGTACGTAAGTACATAAGTACCAAACACATACCCATAAAGGTACCATACTCAATCCCATATAAGTGTCATACATATGCCCATATAAGAACAATACATATGCCCATTGAGGTACCATACAAAAGCTCTTATAAGTAACATACATATGCCCAAAAAGGTACCATACTTATGCCCTTATAAGAACAATACATATGTTCTTATAAGTATCATACATATACCCTTGTAACTACCATACATATGCCCTTATAAGTACCATAAATGCCCATATAAGTACCATTCATATGCCAATATAGGTACCATACAAATGCCTATATTAGTAGCATACATATGCCCATATACGCACCATGCATAGTAGTCTCTAAATACATGAGGAATATAGATATACTGTAATGTTATTTTGATTATCCATTTATTATTTAGCCCATTTTGATTATTATTACATTTTTTAAAACTCATTTTCCTTAGTAATTTGTTGAGAAAACACGATGAAATTTTTGATATTTGAGACGGCCGTATCTCGGTAAATATGTGTGTAAAGGCCTTCATATTGAAAATTAGCAAAGAAAGCCTTTACAGAAAGAAATATAAATTGCTGTGGTAAACACAATGGTACCATTTTCAAAGCGATTCTATGGCTAGTTTTGATTTTGAGTTTTGAGAAAAATGACGATTTCGCCCGGGCTGCGATTCTTTCCTGGCAAAAGGCTGTGTGGCAGAAAATGTAAGCTGGTCGCTAAAGTGACGTACTGTCCCGTATTCTGATTTGGGTCCTGTGGTAGGTTAGGCGATTACACCTTAAATTGACCTTTTCTTGACGTTAGGAACCTTAAGAGGACGGGCTGAGTTAAGTACTATACATATGACCATATAAGTACCATTCTCATGCCCATATAAGTACCATTCTCATGCCCATATAAGTACCATACACGTAACAATATATGTACCATACACATGACAATAAAATGGCCATATAAGTATTATACATAGGCTCGTGTAAGTACCATTGATATGCCCATATAAGTATCATACATATGCCCTTCTAAGTACCATAGATATGTCGTTGTAAGTATCATATATGTGTCTTTGTAAATACCATATATATGCCTTTATAAGTACTATACATATGCCAATATAAGTATCATACATGTCTTTATAAGTTCAGTACTTTTCATGGCTTTATGAGTACTATACATATGGCTTTATAAGGACCATCTTATGTCTTTATAAGTACCATATGATGTCATTATAAGTACCATACATATGCCATTATAAGGGCCATACACATGCCATTACAAGTATCATACATGTCTTTATAAGAACCATACGTATGTCTTTACAAGTACCGTACTTATGACTTTATAAGTACCATACATATGCCATTATAGGTACCATACATTTGCTATTATAAGTACCACACATATGGCATTATAAGTACCATATATTTCCTATTATAAGTACCACACGTATACCATAATAAGCACGATACATATGCCATATAAGTACCATACATATGCAGTTATAAGTACCATACATATGCTGTTATAAGTACCATACATATGCTGTTGTAAGTACCATACATATGCCCATATAAGTACCATATAAAATACTCTCTAAGTAAAGGAATATTATAGAAATTACTTAATTTTCATTACCCATTTTTAATTCAGCTCTTTATTATTATTATTACATGTTTTTCAACAAATTTTTCTTAATAGTATGTTGAGAAAACACGATGAAATTTTTGATATTTGAGACGGCCGTATCTCGGTAAATATGTGTGTAAAGGCCTTCATATTGAAAATTAGCAAAGAAAGCCTTTACAGAAAGAAATATAAATTGCTGTGGTAAACACAATGGTACCATTTTCAAAGCGATTCTATGGCTAGTTTTGATTTTGAGTTTTGAGAAAAATGACGATTTCGCCCGGGCTGCGATTCTTTCCTGGCAAAAGGCTGTGTGGCAGAAAATGTAAGCTGGTCGCTAAAGTGACGTACTGTCCCGTTTTCTGATTTGGGTCCTGTGGTAGGTTAGGCGATTACACCTTAAATTGACCTTTTCTTGACGTTAGGAACCTTAGGAGGACGGGCTGAGTTAAGTACTATACATATGACCATATAAGTACCATTCTCATGCCCATACAAGTACCATTCTCATGCCCATATAAGTACCATACACGTAACAATATATGTACCATACACATGACCATAAAATGGCCATATAAGTATTATACATAGGCTCGTGTAAGTACCATTGATATGCCCATATAAGTATCATACATATGCCCTTCTAAGTACCATAGATATGTCGTTGTAAGTATCATATATGTGTCTTTGTAAATACCATACATATGCCTTTATAAGTACCATACATATGCCAATATAAGTATCATACATGTCTTTATAAGTTCAGTACTTTTCATGGCTTTATGAGTACTATACATATGGCTTTATAAGGACCATCTTATGTCTTTATAAGTACCATATGATGTCATTATAAGTACCATACATATGCCATTATAAGGGCCATACACATGCCATTACAAGTATCATACATGTCTTTATAAGAACCATACGTATGTCTTTACAAGTACCGTACTTATGACTTTATAAGTACCATACATATGCCATTATAGGTACCATACATTTGCTATTATAAGTACCACACATATGCATTATAAGTACCACACATATGGCATTATAAGTACCATATATTTCCTATTATAAGTACCACACGTATACCATAATAAGCACGATACATATGCCATATAAGTACCATACATATGCAGTTATAAGTACCATACATATGCTGTTATAAGTACCATACATATGCTGTTGTAAGTACCATACATATGCCCATATAAGTACCATTCAAAATACTCTCTAAGTAAAGGAATATTATAGAAATTACTTAATTTTCATTACCCATTTTTAATTCAGCTCTTTATTATTATTATTACATGTTTTTCAACAAATTTTTCTTAATAGTATGTTGAGAAAACACGATGAAATTTTTGATATTTGAGACGGCCGTATCTCGGTAAATATGTGTGTAAAGGCCTTCATATTGAAAATTAGCAAAGAAAGCCTTTACAGAAAGAAATATAAATTGCTGTGGTAAACACAATGGTACCATTTTCAAAGCGATTCTATGGCTAGTTTTGATTTTGAGTTTTGAGAAAAATGACGATTTCGCCCGGGCTGCGATTCTTTCCTGGCAAAAGGCTGTGTGGCAGAAAATGTAAGCTGGTCGCTAAAGTGACGTACTGTCCCGTTTTCTGATTTGGGTCCTGTGGTAGGTTAGGCGATTACACCTTAAATTGACCTTTTCTTGACGTTAGGAACCTTAGGAGGACGGGCTGAGTTAAGTACTATACATATGACCATATAAGTACCATTCTCATGCCCATACAAGTACCATTCTCATGCCCATATAAGTACCATACACGTAACAATATATGTACCATACACATGACCATAAAATGGCCATATAAGTATTATACATAGGCTCGTGTAAGTACCATTGATATGCCCATATAAGTATCATACATATGCCCTTCTAAGTACCATAGATATGTCGTTGTAAGTATCATATATGTGTCTTTGTAAATACCATACATATGCCTTTATAAGTACCATACATATGCCAATATAAGTATCATACATGTCTTTATAAGTTCAGTACTTTTCATGGCTTTATGAGTACTATACATATGGCTTTATAAGGACCATCTTATGTCTTTATAAGTACCATATGATGTCATTATAAGTACCATACATATGCCATTATAAGGGCCATACACATGCCATTACAAGTATCATACATGTCTTTATAAGAACCATACGTATGTCTTTACAAGTACCGTACTTATGACTTTATAAGTACCATACATATGCCATTATAGGTACCATACATTTGCTATTATAAGTACCACACATATGGCATTATAAGTACCATATATTTCCTATTATAAGTACCACACGTATACCATAATAAGCACGATACATATGCCATATAAGTACCATACATATGCAGTTATAAGTACCATACATATGCTGTTATAAGTACCATACATATGCTGTTGTAAGTACCATACATATGCCCATATAAGTACCATATAAAATACTCTCTAAGTAAAGGAATATTATAGAAATTACTTAATTTTCATTACCCATTTTTAATTCAGCTCTTTATTATTATTATTACATGTTTTTCAACAAATTTTTCTTAATAGTATGTTGAGAAAACACGATGAAATTTTTGATATTTGAGACGGCCGTATCTCGGTAAATATGTGTGTAAAGGCCTTCATATTGAAAATTAGCAAAGAAAGCCTTTACAGAAAGAAATATAAATTGCTGTGGTAAACACAATGGTACCATTTTCAAAGCGATTCTATGGCTAGTTTTGATTTTGAGTTTTGAGAAAAATGACGATTTCGCCCGGGCTGCGATTCTTTCCTGGCAAAAGGCTGTGTGGCAGAAAATGTAAGCTGGTCGCTAAAGTGACGTACTGTCCCGTTTTCTGATTTGGGTCCTGTGGTAGGTTAGGCGATTACACCTTAAATTGACCTTTTCTTGACGTTAGGAACCTTAGGAGGACGGGCTGAGTTAAGTACTATACATATGACCATATAAGTACCATTCTCATGCCCATACAAGTACCATTCTCATGCCCATATAAGTACCATACACGTAACAATATATGTACCATACACATGACCATAAAATGGCCATATAAGTATTATACATAGGCTCGTGTAAGTACCATTGATATGCCCATATAAGTATCATACATATGCCCTTCTAAGTACCATAGATATGTCGTTGTAAGTATCATATATGTGTCTTTGTAAATACCATACATATGCCTTTATAAGTACCATACATATGCCAATATAAGTATCATACATGTCTTTATAAGTTCAGTACTTTTCATGGCTTTATGAGTACTATACATATGGCTTTATAAGGACCATCTTATGTCTTTATAAGTACCATATGATGTCATTATAAGTACCATAATAGGGCCATTATAAGGGCCATTATATGCCATTATAAGGGCCATACACATGCCATTACAAGTATCATACATGTCTTTATAAGAACCATACGTATGTCTTTACAAGTACCGTACTTATGACTTTATAAGTACCATACATATGCCATTATAGGTACCATACATTTGCTATTATAAGTACCACACATATGGCATTATAAGTACCATATATTTCCTATTATAAGTACCACACGTATACCATAATAAGCACGATACATATGCCATATAAGTACCATACATATGCAGTTATAAGTACCATACATATGCTGTTATAAGTACCATACATATGCTGTTGTAAGTACCATACATATGCCCATATAAGTACCATTCAAAATACTCTCTAAGTAAAGGAATATTATAGAAATTACTTAATTTTCATTACCCATTTTTAATTCAGCTCTTTATTATTATTATTACATGTTTTTCAACAAATTTTTCTTAATAGTATGTTGAGAAAACACGATGAAATTTTTGATATTTGAGACGGCCGTATCTCGGTAAATATGTGTGTAAAGGCCTTCATATTGAAAATTAGCAAAGAAAGCCTTTACAGAAAGAAATATAAATTGCTGTGGTAAACACAATGGTACCATTTTCAAAGCGATTCTATGGCTAGTTTTGATTTTGAGTTTTGAGAAAAATGACGATTTCGCCCGGGCTGCGATTCTTTCCTGGCAAAAGGCTGTGTGGCAGAAAATGTAAGCTGGTCGCTAAAGTGGCGTACTGTCCCGTTTTCTGATTTGGGTCCTGTGGTAGGTTAGGCGATTACACCTTAAATTGACCTTTTCTTGACGTTAGGAACCTTAGGAGGACGGGCTGAGTTAAGTACTATACATATGACCATATAAGTACCATTCTCATGCCCATACAAGTACCATTCTCATGCCCATATAAGTACCATACACGTAACAATATATGTACCATACACATGACCATAAAATGGCCATATAAGTATTATACAT